>JAIPMN010219212.1:0-19313 GCA_020650975.1 Apostichopus californicus
ATATATGTCCTATTTCGTGAGACAAAGCTTGTCTATCACATCTTTTTTATTATTTTTGGCTAATACAGTTGCGTTTACATCATAATAGCGTAATCAAAAGCCAATAATATGTTCTAGTAAGTGCGTTTAAACGAATTAAAAAGTGAACATCTACGGTATTTGGTAGCCTCTGGCCTGTTTTGGACTTTCTTATGATTGGATGTCTTTTCGGCGCAGAAATAAGGCTTGAGAGTTTGTTTGCAATAATTTCAGTTTCTTTTAAGGATCAGTTTTGAGGTCATAATTTTGATTATTTCGTTACGTTTGTGGTACCGCTTGGCGACACAATGGCCTGCAAGTTAACGCTGGCAGTTAACTTCAGTTTTAGTAAATTTCGTTGAAACATCAGAGACTGGTAAATTAAATATATAACACAGAATGTTGCGTCAGCTCAAATAAGTAAAGACATGTAAACCTTCTGAACAATTTAAATGAAACCGACTAGCATGTATTGACATCGGAACAAGCGACGTTGTTAAAGTAGCATACAACTGGCATATAACTTCCTTCATAAATTACGCCCTTCTTTAAAATCATTATGTCCACAAGCTGCATATATGCAAATGATTTATGTAGTATGTAGTAACGCTTTACTAATAACATTTCGTCTGTTATATTGAACAGTTTTGTGATCACCTTCAGGATATTGTAAATATGACATATGAAAGTAAACATATTATTGCGTGTTTATTGTTTTAGTTGAAGGAATCGAATAGTCCTGATGTAGTATCCATCAATATCACGAAATTCAGGGTCTGTACAGGCTAAGAAAAAGTGGGTTTCGCAACAGAATTTAAAGGAGAATCGTCATTTATACTAGAACCTACTACAGCTTATCGTGTTATATAAATATCTGTATATATTGAAGCTTTTTACTATATGTGAGAATTGATCATCGATAATCGACTGCATAGTTCTCTTAACGATTGCATTTTATAAATTTGGCTTTACAGTTGGTATTGCATTTATTTGTCACAGTAACCTATACTGTTCTTCTGCGATAAACACCACAATTATATACGTGTTGTATATCCATCTATGCATTTATATACGCAACTATATCAGTATTACATCTTGTAGTAACTGACATCGGTAATCTCAATCTTCTTTTACGGAAAACATAAAGTTTTATGTAGACTGGTAATTTATATTTTTACAATTACCCAATCGTATGTTTTGAGAGACATCGAGTGTAAAGTAAAGGCAGTTATTTGATATTTCGTGTATGTATTTTATATATTTGATATCAGCCTACGATTTTAACAATTCGATAATTTAATCTACATATCGCAAACCTCAAGTCGCATAGGAAAATGGAATCTTCAAAGTACTTATGAAAGGTGATTGTATCGAAATCAATTGTTTCATTCTTAGAATTTGATATTTAATATCACTCTACTATGCAGTCAATTCCTTTCTCGGTAAAAGAAATGTAGCGACGAGTTACCTAACTCAATTTAACCTTGGAAATGTTCGAATAAAATATAAAATGTAAAATATCAGGTACAATATATGTGTCAAATAGCACATGTTCTTTTCATAGTTTCTCATATAAAGTATCCAATGACGAACCTAGTATTCCATCACATGGGATATGCTGCATTTGACATAATAATTTACGAATTGACGCAAATGTTTCCCACATTCAAATGAAACTGCATTTTATACATGTACGATATTTAATTTGCTGTTATCGGTCTGTTAACTAATAACTTCTTAAGTATGTTAAAACATTACATTAAGGTTGAATCAGATGCATCGGAGCTTCCACCATATATAACCTGAAACGTTATGACAGAATCATAGTGTTTTTATATTATTTGACACATGTATTTTATAAATTGTCGACTCTAGGGAGAACATCTTCATTTAACCGGATCACAGTAGAAATAGCATCAGCATGATTTACAGCAGTGCCTGTAACTCAATGTTCAGTATCCGTAGTACGTTGCGCTCTTGCTTTAATTTTCGTTTCCTAAATGAAAAAAAAAGGGAACCAGTAGTTACGACTCTCAAATTTAAACGAACCCAAAATAACCAAATGAAGTAAACTGTTTCAATTACAAAACTCTTTTCCGAATAGTGACCAACAACTTCAGTTGGTAAATGTTCATAAACGATAAAAATTACTGTAATTCTGTAGCCGGTCACCCTTCCGTTCATAATGTGTTTTATCTTAAATTAGTTAATTCTCGAAATGAAACATTGCAATGTGTGTTATAGTTTATTTGTCCGTTTTTGCCGATGACATTGTCACAGTTTCAGTTATGAAATGGGAGCAGGATGTAAATAAAGCAGATTTTTTTTTTACATTTTCTTCCAGTTTACTCTCGACTTATACTTTTGTGATACAGAAAAATGTGTATTTGATCTGTAGGCCGATATAATCAGCGTAATAAATATCCACTGTGATTGTTCTGAGATGCATTTTAAGTAGACAATGTGATCTTAATATTTTGCAAGTTTCTAAATGGGGCAGTATCGTAACAAAATGTGTGTAGTACAACTGTTTACATACCAACGTAACATAATCCTGATGATTTAACTCGCGTTCTGAAAGATAGCTCTGTAAATGAGAACAACAAACACCCAAATTGTTTTAAGGATACTTTTATTAACTTTGTTTTCGTCGACGAGTTACTAGTTAAAGACGAATAACAATAAAATAATGACATATTTGATAAATCAGTGTTTACCAGTAAGGCCATGGAAGCGAATTTAGTGAAGTTTAGGTTACTATAAAGGAATATAAATTATATTCATGCTCTATAAAGCTAGGTAAAATATTTTGCAAAATGTTACAAGTCAGCAATGACAGTTCAGTGTGTAACTATGAAGTTTCGACAGAGGTTATTGCAAATCGAAAAATATTTTTGGTTGCACCTAGTTGCGCAAGGTGTTTATATTTCGTTCTTTATTGTTCTGTATCGCAATCGATACTCAGTTAAATGAATATAATATAACAAAAGTAATGTTGAAAGGAGAAACTTATTACCTTCCATCGACCAGATTGAGTGTTGAGGTGGAAGGCTTCATAGTAAGATACCCATGACACTGGAACAGTGGAGAAAAAATCACATTAAAAGATCTGTTATCATATCTGTTGTATTCATATGACAATAACATTAATGACAATAAAGAACGAACAGTAAAATACAAGTGTATGGAAGGACTGTTCTGCATAATAACGAGATGAGTGTTTCGTAAGATATTTTTTAAGGATGAACAATATTATGATAAGTTTTTGAACATGTATTTACGTCAATATGTTCAGCAGTGTTTAAATTTACATGGTGTCTGGTTCTGCAAAGATGTAAAGCATTACGTAAAATTGTAGATACTGTGCTATGTCAGTATGCAAAACCAGCGGAATCACACAGAGATTACAGTAACTACTGTAACCACTGTACATCTTAAAGTGTTGTGCCACAGTAAATATTGGATTGTGCAGACAAATCTGATAAATCGGAAGCATATGTTATTAGGTTTACAGAAAGAACTCAGGATATGTGTAATCCCAACATATCTCAACAACTATGTCGTCCAGTTACAGAGTTGTTGACAATTGACAATTCATAATCACGGACGTTAAATATGAATGTAAGAGACTGACTAAAGTCAGCTAGCGGCTTTGATAAGCCAATGATGCTTCTTTGCGAGTTCTTGCTTGCAGGAGGATGTAAAATACATACATACATGCATACATACATACACCCATACATACACGCATGCCAACCTGACTACATACACTGTAAAACCCAACACGTCAAGACAACTTGAAAAAGTCGAGGTAACCCGCTGCCTTAACTTTTTTAAGTTCACTCTACTAACCCAGACACTCCGTAAGTAAGACTTGACAGTAGTGGTTACAACCAACTCACTGGTTTTACTTTGTTACACTTTATGTTCATCAGTTGTGGCAACAGATATCAGCAAAGTCCAACAAACTTAATCTTTATCTTTTTTTGAGAAAAAGCTGGGCAAGTTATGGTAACTAAAACTTTAGAGCTGATACAACATAGCCTTTCCTCGTTAAACTGACAAGACCAATTCAAGTTTTTCCCACTTTCAATTATCTCCAGAGTTAACTTTGAATATTTAAGTTGACGCTACTTGACATATTCTAGGCAGCGGGTTACCTCAATATAATTGAGTTATGACAACAGACAATTTTAGTAAAGAAAACTATATATTGCTAAGTTAACAACACAACTTTATTTTCAACCTCTGAAGCCAGTAACAATGTACTTTAACAAGGAAATAGAAGAAATAATCAAACGCATAAAAAGTGCCTAATACTTTTATCGGTGGAAACAACGCCAAAATGTATCAATTAAGAGATACAGAAGAACATGGAGCATGGGTACATGCCTGCTGCAATCATTCATTTACATGATTCATTTAAGATAGTAAATACCAATTTCAAGTGCATGTCTTCTTTGGTATGAAATACAGAAGTAAAATTAATATGTTATGGCTGCTGGAAATAACCAATGTTGTTAAAAGCCAAGAAGTAAGAAGTAACCACTCCTCTCAGCCATTTACAATATGATTGTTTTAGCTAAAGATTTTAATTTTGTGGCAAATATTTGTATAGATGAATCACATCATCATGTAAATAGGCAACGATGCTCAAAACACCAATTTTTCACTAACTAAAGGAATGCACTTAAAGTTGTCGATAGCAAAGCTATTGTGATGCCACCAATTGTTCTTGCACCTGTTTTTATGAAAAAGACTAGTTATGATAGATAAGAGCATTGTTCAATTGTGAAAACCAAGGATCGAACAGGAACTTCATCTTTTCAATGATATGAACAATTTCTTTTCAGGATAGTTTGATCCCTTATATTAGAAATTACCATGAAACTAGTTCCCATGAAAGCTAAGGATATGTTTGGGGAATCACATACAACCTTTCATCCTAGAAAGGGGTATATGAAATCAAGCCAGGGTGCAGCAAATAGCCCCTGTTTGGTCCTTTGTACTCAAAAACTTACATTTTAATCATAAGATCAAGCAACTCTGTAAACTCTTTTAAGAATCTGAGAGGAAGCACAACAGTCTTTGCTCATGAAAACCTGCATGCAAAGTAAAGTCATAATGAAAAATTTTTGTTTTTAGATCTTTACAGCAAAGCACTATATTTTTACCCATTTAGAACACAAAATACTTTGAAAGAATTCCATTGTCAATCCCTGTCTTTTGCCAGGTTTTGGATCCTTCAAACACTTGCATTACTGTGATTTGAATAGTTTCATCACAACACAGATATCTGATGCATTTCCTTTATCAGTATATATAATATTAATACTGACTTCCTGTAAATGTTTTCACAGTACATCCCTCACTGGGCTTTGTTTAGGATGAACATGCTTGTAAGTTTCAGAACACATTTTGCAAATTATTTCTGAAACATATACTAGGATACCAATCACATTGATGCAAGCAAGCTGTTAGAAATTCTCCATAATTAAGCAAGTACAAAGTGATTATTTGACAAACAATGGCTCTGAATAAAAAATGAAAATGTAAACTAGAGTTTAAGCCTGATATAATTTTTTTCAGACATTTTTGGACCCTTCCAACTAACTAGAGGTGTGGGCTTTATGTCATTTCTCTGCCTGAAGAAAACATCGGCATATCATAAAATTAACTTTGTTTCGCTCTTTGATTATTATTATGATTATTATTAGTGCCTATTAACCCAATCAACAATTCTTCATAAGTTGAAATGTAAAAGCAGAGAAACAATTTCCCATGGCATCCTGTTCCATATTACAATTTGTTTCAACACATTTTCAAGATTTACCAAGAAACAAGAAAATTACCAGTCAAATGGAGTTTTGCAATATCTCTCTGGACTCCACATGAACTATTTAAACACTTCAGATACATGATAACTATGTATGTTTATAATGGAATGTAATGCCACAGGCATGGTTTCAAATTGTTAACAGGGTTATTTAAGTAGCCTGACGGTTTATTTTTTGTTGATAAATTACACTAAAACAGCAATATATTAACTTCTTTAACTAAAGAATATTGTTTAAACTGTCATTAGCAAAAATATTCAGCAATCCCTTTTTCTTGAATCTATATCCAGGACACAATTTGTACTTAGGATGGATCAAATAAACCGATGGTGTTGTTAACATATACAGTAGAATGCAAAAATGAAACAAACCAAAATTAAAGTAAATTTCCTCCAAGGTGGTAATAAAAACAGTGTTAGAATTTTGACCAAAGGTGACCATATTTGAATTTCTGGCATATTTGGGGCAAATACAGCATACCTTTATGCTAGTTTTGCATGTAATATTGTACACACAATGCAAAATGTAACTGTTAAATTGTCACAAGGTAATTTCTAATAAAAAGTATGTACTCTTATTTACTGTATTTTAAGGATTGCTAAAACAAGAGTATAGATGAATGAGCTCTTGTATTATCTGATCATACCATACAGAATGTGTTATATAGCCTACCCCTGTCTCAAAGTGAAACAAGTTCTGAAACTTTTGTCTAGTTGACAATATTTCCACCATTATGTCAAGGTGTTGGTCTAGTGAAGAAAAGAAAGTGCTCTCCAGAGCAAGGTTGCTTAACCTCGAAAACTCAGCCTTCAACTGAAAGAATAAAATGAGAAATGTAGAAAACAATATTTAGTTAAGTTTGCCCCATGAAAAGAAGCTGGCTCCCTTTTGCCAGGTAGCAATATTAAAGAAAGCCATTTCCAAGGTGAGAGTATAAATGCAACTTGTAAGTGCATTTGTCGATAGTAGTCAACTGCCAATCGGAATCCTGGGTAAGACCATATATAATATACAGTTATAAACTATTGTTACAGGTATTTAGTGCTGATATTCGTGACAAAAAAAATTAGTAATGGTGACTGACACCCATGGGTTAAAAAATACATCTACCGGCTAATTACTGATCAGACCCCCTGCTGCACCATATTAGACCACATACTTTGCATCTCTTTTTTCTGTATTTTACCAAAATTTTATACATAAGAAATAAAATATCTCTAACACTAATCACCCACTGTGATTACTTTTACTACTCATTATATACTGCAGCTACTATATCATGAAAAATACAAAACAAAATGTCCAATTTTAGTGAAGGAGACAGCACCCCCAATAAGTTAATGAACAATTAAGGAACTTACTTCACTGGGAAGAAATAAGGCGGGCATCTTTCTACCATTTCGTTGACGGATGGCGCATTTAAGACCAGGTCCTGTCTACGGTATGCATAGGTCCTTATCATCATTTTTTAAATCTTGTTCATGTCCTTGTTTCTCTTTTGAACTTCTGTGCAAAAGTTTTTCAATAAGACTCCATACTTGTTGCATCTTCTCCAATTGGAATGTCTGGTAAGTAATTTATTTCTGCTCTCTTTGGTTTTTTGTGTTTTGATGAAGACGTTCCAGGGTAGGAGCGCTTCCTTGCGTTAACGTTTAGTTCCATGCAGTCCACCTTTTTCATTTTTGCTCTAAGATTACCCATCTTAAATTTGATGCTGTTAAGCATTTCATCATAGCCAGAGGAACTTCCCTTTACAGCCAAACACGGATAGGTCCTCATGATTGCTTTTGCTACTTCAGTGTATTCCATGTGTGTTGGATAAGCTTTGTACTCCCAAATGCGTTTAGCAATCGCATCAAGGAACTGACTTTTGTGATCTTTGCTTAAGTCAAGGTGCTTCTTTCCTTCTGACAGATACTTTCTATTACCATCTTCAAAAACCAGTTCCAGCTCTGGGCCTACTTTAGGTAGCTGAAAGACCTCTGGCCAATACCCATGTCTCAGTTTGGCTTCTACCGACTGTATGTCATCATTTGAACTAACACTCATAGTGTCATGTGAGCTTCCGAATGAACCGACAGATGACAGTGAGGGTGTACTACTCTGATAGCACTGATCTTCAGCAATTTTAGTGTATATCACTTGGACAGATGCACATGTCTCTGGTAAATCATTTGCATTAGTCAGATTCACCATCTCACTGCCAAAGTCTGGATCAGCATATTGCAAAGTGAAACTGCCTTCAAGGCTTAACTTATCTTTCAAAGTTTCCATAAGGTTTTCAACAGACTCTGGACGTTGCTCAAGGGACACCTTCTGAATGTCCTTTGGTGACAACACTATCCTCAATTTGTACATAGTATCAATTTCTGAGCAATCCTATGCATGAAAAGAGAACAATGTAAGTAAGTTAGAAGCTGGCTATATCGTTTCGTACACTCCCCTTAGAATTACAGTACTGTACCACATAGTAATATTTTAGCAGTAAGTGCAACAACCCATTCAGCTGCAGTATACCAAATGCACTGCATAAATATGCAGTATGGCAGCTGATCTACTGTACATCTACTCTTGGCTACTTGCATGGGTAGAAATTTTGCATGTAAATGTCATCCAAGTACTGCATCTTTCAACGTTTAGTAAGGCTCATGCTTTATCACAGACAACTCAACTTAGTTCTAAGGGTAGCTCCTAGGCCTAAGTCCTATTGTTCTTCATGTATATCTACAAAGTGTTTCAACACAACCACTTTAGCTTCTCTGATAGTGTAGGAAGTTAGAGGGTGGTAATCTTTAAGATTACCTGGACAAACTACTTGATAGTTTTCAGTCTCTGTCACTTTGTATGCTCCAATGTGGCATTGAAAAATAGATTTACGTAATTTTACTACAACTTACAAGCCATCCATTGTTTTTATCAACAATAATAGTTTGTATATTTGCTAGTACAGAATGACCACTATCACTGCCAATCACAGCAAACATATCTCTAAATTATACCTCATTCAAATTTGCTAATCAGTATCATGTATTAACCACATGAGCTCATGCTGATGAACCGAATGTTTTACTCCTTTGTCTCACACTGCGCAACTGTTAATGGTTAGGCCTATCTGTAAAGCTCTAAAGCCTAACCTAATGCACAGCCTACGTTCAACGTGAAATGGAGCTTATAAATTTTGTAGGCTAGGCTGTTGAAATAGTAACTTTTCTAATCCAATTCAATCACGCATATAATTTCATTCTGCAAGTTTTAAACTTTGACTTGGGCTAATTTTAACAACATATTTCAGATTCAGTCGAATCTTTGCGATTATCATTACTGTATTGAGCATTAATCATTCTAAATACGAACCGTAAATCTTCCAAGACTTGGAAAAGCTGGCCTCTGACGTATGTTATCTACTTAGTCGATATACGCGCGCGAGCGATCACTTACCGGTAATTTTGTTGCAAATACGCACCGTCTTCTCTTTCCAGTCGTTTTCATGTACAAATGTTTTGATACTCGACCATCACAAGTTGAAACAACGATATCTTCATACGTTGATCTACGTTTCCGCATAAAACTTACGTAAATCATGTTGTAACGCTTATTTTAACATTATTGAGTCATCCTGACTGTCGTTACCCTTGTTCAGAATGCTCATCTACCGGTTGGGTTTTACAGTGTAGGTTCCTTTTGCTAAAGCAAGGAACCAATAATAATAATCTCAATAATTATGACCATTATGTTTGAAAATGATCCCTTATCCCATTCACAGCTTGTCTCAAAATATTAACTGCATCAGACTTTTCCACTGGGAGTTGCATTTTTAATATTTGGCATTTTTGACCCTAACTGACCTCTGAAGACCTTTGCGGGCACCAGAAACAATAGGGATCTACCTCTCACTATGGGCTATTGCTATTCACCCACCAAGTTTGGACATCATTTCCTTATTGAGATATCGTGTACACAAGCCAAGCGTCACATACACACACACACGCCTACACGCATACATACACCCACGCATACATACACGCATACACACATACATACATTCATAAGTACACATTATATCATAACCCATTTCCATAGTGAGGGAAAAACAAGTCACAAACAATAAACTTATAAACATATTTCATGTGCAATGCATAGCAGTATAGATCAGCCAAGCTAAGAGATTTGGTAGAAATCGGAACGGTCCCCAAGCACCCAAACGAAATGCTTTATTGATATAAAGAGTTCGAACCCAACGGCTCTTTTTAGGTCTTTCAAGTAAACAGAAAAGCCACTCATCGATCAACGTTAACATGTCAATTGTGTTTTGTTTTTCTTATTACCCTTTTCATAAATGATTACTTTAGAGCTATATCGCCAGCTCATCATATATCAAGGATTGCCCACTTGATAAAAAATACTCCCTAAGTATAAATCCAAGCTTTGGTTCATCGTATCTATCCCGCAGCTCATACTTGGTTACTCTACACAACTAAACAGTCGACTAACTAAAATTTATACGTCAATATAACTAAGGTTATTTTGCTCTGATCCACATAAAACAATACAAAATTTCCAAATTTGGTCTAGTTCAGTTTATTTATATCATTTTTACATCTTTATTATTTGTAAATATGACAATTACATTGGCACTTCAACCTCCAATAACATCAGCTACTAATGAAACCCGGTACTTAACTTCATGTTGGAAACGCCTCTAGCAATAGCACATGCTACTAAACAAAATCTCTTTTTACTCTTTATATTTTTATACCAATGGAATACGCATATTTTTACACTACTAATCGACCAAATCGGTTCGCTATATATTACAAGTATATTTATTACCTCATATCCCTGTATTACGCTTATGTCATTGCGTCTAAGATAGACCATTTTCTTGAAGCGGTAACTAACAATAGACCGGAGTATCTTTCGTCAATCCAATTCTACGTCTTAATGTACCACTGATACATAACTGGTGGCTACACTTAGGTTACATCACAGGTTTCGATGCACTAATTATTATGTGACACCCACAAATCTAGTTAAACTACAAATATTAAATATCTATGACCCAAAAGTATATACTAGTGCTCATTTATTCATGTTACCATTCATGTTTTACCTGTCACATTTTTTTGCATAAAATATGGAGGAATCGAAGCAACCGGGATATACTCAGGTAACAGAAAATAACGCAATCTACATGGAGACAAAAGGAAACAAAATAAAATGTTTAATATTTTATAAAACAGTGTGATAATATAACATAAACTCGACCGCAAGGGCATAGGAGCCAAACGGTGCGTTTGAATACAAACGTGCTTTCCGTATTTTTAACAAGCTCAAAGGTGCAACTTCCATAAATCAAATTTGGTACTGCAATGTTTGTATTGAAAAAGTGTCATTCAAAAGTGTCCTTTTGTTCAGCATTTAAGAATATGTATTAAGAAAGTACCCTTCTGTTGACAAATTAAAATAAAACAATTACCAAAATTGACGTTTGTAGAAATGATGATGCTACATTGTCTTGTAAGACGTTTCCATTATGTATTTGAGTAAACTTTTGCCAACGTCTTTTACTAAAACTCAATGTTTGTTGTTAGAAATGTACTGGAATGGTTAGAAATGAACGGACTATAAGTAGTCAAATATCTCAATTAATTTAGCACTTTCACCCATATTTTGTTAGTTCAACAAAAAGGCTCTGTAATATATAGAACACAAATGCAGAGTAAATGAATTTTTCATCTAATTTGGTAGCAAGTTAATGTATTTATCTTTGATTATATATGATAACAAGACACGTACAAGTCGCAAAAGAACGAACTTAATATTACAAAATAAACTTACTGCAACTCCATCAATGCATGTGAATGTCCTGCGCACTTTAACAAGTTAATCATCTCTTTCTCCGTTAATTCTTTATTTTCCCCGAATGAATTTAAGACAATTTTCTGGACTGAAGAGGGACAAGGAAATTGAAGTCCAGATTGGAGGATGATATCACCACCTTTAGCTTTACCATAAGTCCGATGCAGCCGTAGGTTTGGTATGGGAAACTTCAGAAAAGAAATAGTATGCGTTAATGGAGAACAAATTACTGAACTTTTAAATAACAATTCATGATAACAACACAATATGGTGTAGGAACTCGAAAAAAAAGTCAATGAACAGCGAAACATTGACAAAGAAATATA
The DNA here is from genome assembly GCA_020650975.1 of Apostichopus californicus. Classification (NCBI taxonomy): domain Eukaryota; kingdom Metazoa; phylum Echinodermata; class Holothuroidea; order Aspidochirotida; family Stichopodidae; genus Apostichopus; species Apostichopus californicus. Next base: position 12,041 of record JAIPMN010219212.1, read on the forward strand.
TTCAAATTTGAATGGATTGAAAGAAGTTTTTAAAATTGAAAGATGAGTCAAAATTGTGACGTTGGAATTGTAATTTCACTACCTACCATCTAAAATATTCATGCATACATCAATATTGGGAGATTTATTGAACATTCTTTGATGCGGTGGCAGTCCGATTGTCATATTACCCTACATACTGTGCAACCTCAATTTCATTCATTATAATCCACGAACGTTAGGGAAACACTAATTACAAAAGAGTTGCTATGCATCAGCAAAAGTTTATTGGTTGAAATATCGTGTTCTTATTGTCTTAACTTACTTTATTCATTGCTGCGTTCCCCAGAATCGCCATTGTACACATATGTACGGACTCACTGTCTATCTTTCTAAGGGCAATTGTCTCAGAACAATGACTCATCAGGGTTAGGGGATCCCCAACCTAGAAATGAAACAGCTATTTGAACTAATCTGAACCGGGAAAATTGATGTTGAGATATTGAAACAAGTACAATAACTATATTTTTATTTTTATCATTGAACGTGATAGAAGTATTATAATTGACATTAAAATTACCATATTATATTTTAGTAGTAACATTAAAGTGTTAATCGATGCATATTCCATTTGTATTATGGTATACTAAAACAATAATAATTTGTTTTCAACGCTATGATTTGATAATAAAAGAAATGATATACTTGCAAGACATTTATTCAATATAATAATATGAAACATAATGATTTATTTCTTGTTGAAACCATATTTGGATATATGTAACAAACAGGTTGAATTATAAAATACCATGTATGCTTACCTAACAACAATTTGAAGAGATGAATGATTGTGTGCATGTCTTGTTTAGTCGTTAAAACGATGTTCTATTAGTATAAAGCCACATGCATGTTTTATATCAGCAAAGGTCATCGCTGACAATAACAATGGAGATAACAAATGTGAAAATGAATTGAAAGTTTAATTGGCAACTGGTAATGTTGATAGTGATGTCTTCGGGAATAGCTGCGTCGATGTTCGGGACAATGGTGATGTAATACAGACGATGATGACAATAGCGACGAAGGCGATACTTATGATTGTAAAGACATGTAAAATACATGAAAACATTGAAAATCATTAGTTATTTATAAACCCGTGTTTATCAAACATTAGCTATAACTTACTTTGAAGGAACCATAGTGACGATTCAGGAAAAACATAAAAAGAAGAACAAAATATTAAACAATCGCAAACGGTATTTCTTTAAACAAACACTCTTTCGTGTTGAACTTGTACTAGTATAAGGTCTCATTAGATCCTATTTTATTCAAACAATTTTTGTTTGCAAAGGTTGCTGCTCAAAAATCTGCTATCGGGTTAGTACTTAATTGTTTTCCTTTTATGTCATTAAAATGAAACTAATTTTTGACGTGTAACACATTTAGAGCAAAACGTAAATTGTCCTGGTGAAACACTGCTCTGACGCACTTTAGCTTTAACTTACTGATCAAATTAGTATAAAAGAAGTAAACTGTTTTTAAAAATATTTTAATGAAATTCACCCATTACTCTGTTTTCTTCGAACAGTCTTTTCACAGACGATATCTCTCTGTGAAGGTTAAGGTAATTACATGCTTTCAGAAACGCTGATATTTCATATGGCTTTATTTGACCTCTGACCTCCATACTCTCGACCATTCGAAGCAGTGGATCATTTTCATCTTGGATAATCTCATTTTTTAATGAAATTGGATATTGGAAGAAGTCGACCAGCTTAGTTATTGTTACACGCGACAGCAACTTGGCTAAACCATCTTTAAACTTCCGAAAACCTGTACAAGATAAAAACACACAGCACTGTTGTAAGAACATATCTTAGTACAGTCTCCTTAATATGTAGGTGTTTATATAGGTATACAAGTGTATTCAATTATACTGAAGTTGTTCGGCTTTATTGATCTTCATTAGAAACAATATATTGAAAAACGCTAATTCGACTTTCTAAAGCATCATCGAAAGGAAACTTTTGAATCATAAAGATGAAAGAAAATAAACAGATAATTTCTTTAAAAACATATCCCTTCAACCGGACATAAATGAACAAACAAAAAATTATCGTTTGTATCTTAGAACTTTGTTGACAAAAAAAAGGTACGTTGACCACTTATCGATCCATTGTGCATCTTCTTTGCTTCGTTGCGAATAATACATCATGTTTATTAATAACCAAAATTTTAAAAAATAATGGCGATCGTCCAAAAACAGCTAAAACGCTACCAAGAACCCTACTGCAGATTTCTAATGAGCATGAACATCGAAAATTTATCTTATAGCATCTCGAAATATCATCATGTGACTTTCCGGGCCAACTGCACCTAGTGTCGAAAGTTACATCGTGTAAAGATAGAATAGTTTCTTATTAGGTAAATGTTCATATTCATGACCTTCGTTTCTCTAATAGTTTAAGACATTTTGGTATCAAGATATGTTAACCTGACAATATACAACATTGGCACGTTTAACATTGCATTTTGGGTAGGTGAATAAGAAGCTCAAAATTAATATTGTACTTCAATGAAATAAAAGGAGATGTTTTAATAATAATTTCAGTATTTACATACTTACTTGGATAATACTCATCGACAGACGCATTAGCGTTACTGGTAGAGGAAGCCATCGTAAGCTGCAAAGCCGAGTTATGAAGATTTGCAATTTTACATCAAACAAGTTACATTATAAATAACCCAATACAGTTTAATTCAGTCTTTGAATGACCTTTTCTTCATGTTAAAATTTTCACCCCGTGAGAATTCTCCTATGAATATCACAGGTAGTTAATAAGTAGCTACTGTTATATGCATTTTAATCCATCTTTTTGCATGGAAAGAATATGCTTCTCGGCCATTTGACTAAATTCATGTATAGAATTATGTTCCCCTTCTAGAGGAATCAAGATACACACCTGACGATGATAACACAGTCATTCAATTGGACTGAGTACGTTTGTTTTGTTTTTCGTGTGGGGGTTCTTTCCTTGGTGACTTCGCTTAAAAAAGGTAACAAACCAAAATTCGTTCCACACTGTAGTTTGAATAAGAGCCTATTGTAGCCTACACATCATATCTACAGTCAATGTCACAATATCCTGACTTCCAAAATTGTTATATAAACAATTTTACTTACGTTGAAGCAACAATTTATACAGATTTGTTGTATTTTATTTCAATTTTTTAGTAGTTAATACTTACCGACAAACACCTGTATTTCCAAACTGTAATTTAGGTCAGTAATGTCGAGTATTCAAGCAATGACAAAAACTTACTACATTAAAACACGTATTGTATCCATGTACTGGCGTTTTATTGATGAACAGTAATGAATAAACTAAGGCGTGTACCTATCATGGGTAGGGAAATATCCAAAGGGCGTGTTTGATCATATCCATATCAGATTATAGCAAATTCCATATTGGTTTAAGACTTGTGTCTCGTGAAAGATTCAACACCTTAGATAAGGTACTTAGATACCGAGACAGTTTATGTTTTACAGTCCTCCATATGTTAAGGCAATACAAATACAGGATTTGCATTTGATAACATGTGGTTGATATGCAAACATCGGTTAGCATTATATGTAAATAGTTCATAAATATATATCTCCTCTTAAATGGCATGTGAATGGGTGAATTCAAAGGTCTACTGTATGGTAAAAGGGAGTTTCATATTCGTGCACCACAACTATGGAACGCCCCACTGCCGGCACTTTATACCACTTTTGATTGTTCCAACTTGAAAGTCCTTAGTCGCAACTTCTTTGGTATAATGTACTTTAATGACTGATCTTATTTTGTATTTGTTTCGTCTGATCCTTGTATATTCAAGTTTCATTAATTGACCTATTTATTTATTCATTCAATTTCTGATTTTGCTTTGGCTACTTTATTCATTTTATCACGCTGTGTGTTTCGTTCAATTGTATTTGTTCAGCTTTCACACAGCTTCGTGCAAATTCCTTTAAGATATGTATGCTAATGTAAAGCGCTTTATAGACATATATGTAAGGGATGTTACTCCCTTTGGGTTGACTGGAGGTTTAATCACTAGTGTCTCATCAGTAGGAAGACAGATGAACACTTCAAAAATGACACAAAAAAACAGTGTGTAGCTGGCTAAGTATATATACTATAGAGAGAATTGTATTGAAACAATAGATTTAACAGTAAGACTCATACATGTAACTGAAGAGTCCAATATATGAGATATGAATATGAATATCGAAAAAGTTATTCTTACATGGGTAGGAGGGTATTGAAATGCGGGGTCCAGTTTAATAGAAAACAAAGGAATGATTTAACTTACAGTTTGGTTGCTCACCGGTGGCCACTTTGCACTCACACACACACACACACAAACAAATCCTTAGACAATATAATTGCACAGAATGTAGAATGAGTAAAAGTCCATTGGGTCGATCGAAGGGAAATTGATTGTTCTGCAGGCTGTTAAGGTAGAGTTGAATCCAGGCGAGATAGAGTTCAATCCAGGCAAGATAGAATAGAATCCAGGAAAATATAATATACTCCAGGCAAGATATATTAGGTAAAGTTCCAAAGGGACAGCAATGGCGGGCAGTAAATAAAAGCAAAATAAAGTTAGTGTCCTCCAATAAGAATAGTTATAGATCCTTCCATGTGATGGCAATGGAGAGTGAATATATTTAGAAGTGTTGAAGAGTTCCTGTAATAGCCGAGAGCTAGGCTTCTGGGAGACTCCAATGGTGATCAGTATCAGGAAACGAGATTAACAATTAATTTATATTTTTACAGTTACAGTAGGCTTCTTTTATGTAATTGAAATTCCGCAGGAACAGATTCAGGTATATGATATAAAAACCTTAACTTTGTATCTAATTCTCTTACAATACTAATTCCTATGTCCTCATGGCTTGGCGGGTTAAGGTGCTCTGCAGCCACATGGCATACCCAGCATTTTCTTTGTCTAACTAAAGGGAGGGGCCAAATTGGAATAATGATACAGTACCCAATCAGTAAAGTAACTTTCTCTAAACCATCCTTAAAAGTTCTCCTGATTGGAGTTGCTACCAGAAAAACTCTGACCACAGCAATGACGGTGCCAACTTTTCTAAGAACAAAGGAGTCCTGTAGTAAAGAGGCAACCCACATGCTAATGGACACTAAATTTATATACAAACACTGCAGAAGAGACAATGAACTACTGTTCTGATGGAATATTTTAAGTAAAAGGATCAACTGTGAAGCCAGCAGCTTACTGACTATAAACAGGAAATGGAGCCTGTTTACATATATTAATATGTAACATGGACTAAACATATTGCCATTATTGGTACCAAAACAGTATAAATGTCCTGAGTAATTGCCTAGAAAGATTATAAAAATATATATTTAAAGAAGTACATAAGTTTAAAAAAGAAAGAAATGGACTTTGTTTTAAGAAAGTATAGAGCACAATGTTTTTTAGTGTTCTTATTAGTAATCTATCAAGCTCATTTGTGGACGGAATATTGTTGGTATAAATACAGATTAGAAGGCTTGACGTTTCGTTTCTATTTGTTTTCTTATAAGGCTAACTGAAAGAAAAACGGACCAAGAATACACAAAGAGAGACAATTGGACAGACAACTAAACTGGACAATTGGTGAGGCGAAATGCGACACGATACTTTGTACTGTCTTTGTACTGTCTTTATACTGTCTTTGTACCTCTCCAGTTTATTCCCTACCATGTTCCTTTAATCCTCTCTTTGTCCCTTCATTGTTTATCTCCTACCTCTCCTCTTCCCCTGTTGCTTTCTTCTCTCCATCCCTTGTCTACTTATAATCTTACACATATCTCATTGTGTTCACCGTGCTCATTAACCTGTCTGTTCTCTGTGCGTGTTTTTGTCCCTTCTGTTACTGTACTTGTCATTTAGCCTCTGACGAGGATCCTGCTAGGATCGAAACGTCAGGCCAACTTACTTTCACACATTCTATTAAACAGGCTCTCTTGTGGATGAGCAGTTTGCTAACAGTTTTAATTTTTAGGATTATAGACTGAGTTGTGTAACAATGGGAGTTTATGTGTAATATAAGTGAATGGAAAGAAGAGTGATAAGGTAGGACAACCTCTGTAGGTGGGAGGAAATATGTGAGAAGATGGATAAAGTGGGAAGAGGGAACAGGACAGCGCTAACTTGATGGTGTTGAATGGTGCTGATGCCTTGGATATATCATCGTTCCATGAGGCGAACAGTGACGGAGCGGTTACCTAAAACTGCAATGCCATGTAGAACCATACTTAAAATAGTGGTTAGGAAATTGAAAATATTGGCCACCTGCAGTTCTAGTCTTCAAAGTGTTGGTTGTGGATTTGTGGCCATAGAAATACTTCGTTAGAGCAAGTTTGGTCTCACCTACATGTTGAATAAAAGAGACTGCACAAACTTAGATAAAAGACATTGGGTGTGATGCAAGTGATGTAACCTTTTGTTTTGTGCGTATGCTGATTGAAGTAACTGGTCAAATGATCTGATTATGAGATGTGGACATTGTAGAAATACAAATTGAGTATCTGTAAGTACCATGCTGGACAGAAATGTAGTTGGGAGTTAGCTGTTGTACAGCAGCACGGACAATTAGTTTCGCAGGTAACGGGGACGAGCAGGGATGAAAGGTGACAACGAGAGGAATCTCGGAGAAGGCAAAGAGCTTGATTAAAGGCCAACTTTTCTTAGTGGCGTGTATGGCAACTACACGCATGAGTATATGTGTAAGTAGCACTTTCTTGTAAACACGATATCTCAATAATTGAAACTTGCATTCAACTCATTCTTTTCATGTGTGTATACCATATTATGTAAAAATCCCTAATTGATTTTGGTGAGGTTACAGGTTATTTGAGGTCAACAGAGGTAAAACTTTTGAAAACCTTGAAAACCTTGTAAATATTTTTTCAAGTTAAGAGTAACTTGAAGGGATTTTATACTTAGCATGTAGATAGCCCATATTGTTAAGAAAATCCCTGTTATTTTGGACGCATGTGAAAGGTCATTTGATGTCAGCAGAAGTTAGAGTCTGAATATCTTGTCAACAAAAGGATTAATGGAATTTTGTTGAAGTAAAAACTTAGCATGTAGATTACCCTTGGTGGGAGCAAAGTGGCTGTGGAATTTCATACGGGTCCATTTACATTTTGAAGTCATCTAAAGTAGTTTTTTAGAAAAACCATTCTACGGTATTTAAAATAGACCATACTGTCATCACATATCGTACTAT
>JAIPMN010219780.1:0-10620 GCA_020650975.1 Apostichopus californicus
AACAACAAAGAGTCTGCTGTTCTTATCTTATCTTATGTTAAACAAAAATCACGTAGTCACCGATGCACTGCATATATGACGGTCTAACGAATTTTTTTTAAACGTATATAATTAATAAGAAATTTCACCGAAAATTATGAAAGAAATTAATCTGGATTCAAACTCGTTTTTTTTTTTTGGTATTATTACTGTAGAAACTGTACGGAGCGTGGGTTATGTCGCAATCTGCATTTGCAAATATGACGTCACGTTCGAAGTATATTTGAAATATCCATCCCAAGTGATTCAATAATCGTTAAATATATAGTTTGCTACTCAGCATCAAAAATCAAGTTACTGCAGTCGGTTGCAAAAAGCCAATCCGGAACGATTAACATCTCTCTTTTGAAAAACTGTACTGTCTTGGTTACATGACATCAAATGTTTGTCACAGTTTCTAATTTGTCCCTACCTTGATCCAATGTTTGTGGCCGTCCTTGGTTAGTATGTTTCCTTTAACATATGCTGCTGCATTAATTAACATGATGTAAATGTTACATCCAAATTACTTGTATTTATATCATATTTTTAACACTCTTTTCTTGTTTAGACGCTGCATGTTATTTTCATTTATTGTGAGGAAAAATGAAACAAAATTTAAAATAAATAAAGGCTATTTGTTTTCACGGATGGGTGGCATCCGGTATCCACTCGTCCCTTTTTTTCTTTTACCTAAATTAACTGCAGTTTTAAAGTAACTATTACTACATGTTATGAATAAAGATAATTAACGCGTGAGCTGTTCGTGCTAGATTCGAGGAGTTTGGTCAGGTTAACGGGCTTGGATTGAACATAGGTTAATATGGTATGACTCTGAGGTTCTTTTACTGACAGACCGCTTCCTGTCGAACACTTTTCAACGTAAGGGACGCAATCCTTTTTTTTTGTTATCATTTAAAAAAAACAAATTCCGCTTTTTACAGTAAATTTCTAACACCACCGTCACTCCATTAATCCATCGATATATTCTTGCCAAACTTGTGGCCATTTTAAGTCTAGTAATATTTGCTAAGAAGAAATCAAAATTGAGTTAATAGCATGGTTGCAGTATGGTCCTTCTAGTCATGTGAATTACCATTGCTGCATTTTTATTGCAGATTGTAAAACTGAATCTTAAAAACAAATATAATTAAAATTCAACGTACCATAACTAAATAAATACCTAAATATAACACGAGGAAGAATACTTTGGAAGATAAAGGAAATCTATTTTTTTTCTACCATGAAGAAAAATAAACGCCTTGTCTTGTATTATATTTCTTGTTTATAATACAAAAAAAAAAAATTCTGTAGGATATATCATTGCAATTCCCAAAGGGTGGGTTAACTAATCTTAAGGAGGCAACGTATTGATGTTTCGATGGTAATGATTTAATACAAGTATCGTTATGTTGCTAGAAATGCTGAAGAGAAAATATTCTGAATACCCAAAAAATAGTTCATACGCATACTTTGTAGAAGCAGTCTAGCTTATATGATGAACCTACTGAACCATTATCTGTTCAATTGGATGCGTTAAATAGTGTTACATGTAAGTGTTACATGTAAGTGTTACATGTAGTGTTACATGTGTTGTTCAGTGAACTGCATTTTTATTAAACATTGTCGTAAATGATCGTACATGCCATCAATGGTATATGAAGACATCAAACCGATAAACATTATGGAAATTACCTTGACTTTTTTCTCTGTTTTCATAGTTTAAATTTTATTTCGAAACAATCGTGAAGAGAAGACCGTCATTATAAGTGATTGTCTACTCCTGTAGTCATATTTTTACTGTTCTTAATTACCCTAAGAAGGTTGGTTGGGATTTTAACAGTTTCAGTCCAAGCAGAGGCCACGGGAGTGATGGTGTCCTTAATATTAAACAATGTATCACAGAACCAAACAATATCATAAGCGTATATTTCGAACAGTCGATGTAATCACTTGTTGCATTAGTTCGCCGCTAGCTTACTAGCAAGACAAGCAGAACCCAGAATTCTGAGATTTACAAATATCAGAAGCTAATTTGGGAGAGTCGTTCTTTTTTGTGTGTGTACATGATGATTGATAGCGTACATTGTCTAATCATAAAAATCGATACAGAATGACAGACCAATGAGTGATAACACATTTCATTGTATTTGGTGACATTAATGTAGAGTGTTTATGACACCTTCATTTGTGTTCACATTATTGTATTCAAATTGGTACCATAAATACTCGCATACTAGTATGAAGGTTTTATGCAACACCGATTGTAGCCAACTACTCTTGTGTTCCATTATAAACAAGTCGTTTGTATTTCAGATGGAAATTAAAATCAGTATAACTATATGTCCTTTATGTATTTTTGTTTGTTTGTGAAATGCTAAGAATTTAATTAAACAAATGATAACATACTATAATGTTCTGTTGAATAATGAAATAACAACCAATGTATTGTGGAGAACATAAATGTTTACAGTATGTCATTCTGAAGCTTACATTGATAGCTACGATGTATGTGAGGTTTTAATGTCCATTACCATTATATAATTTCAATCTGTCAGTAAATTCTGCTGTCCTTACTGTCAATAAGTAATGTTTACCTTCAAATTTTAAGTTATAGTAAATTATCTTTTTCAGGTTGGCAATTCTCACCGTTACTCTTTTCAAAAGTATGTTCATGGAATTAACCTAGTATTTTCAACTTGTATGGAATAATTAAGTGGGTTTATTTTACTATACAATATATTACTTAGCAATTTAAATGTGTGTTGCAGCAATACTAGGACTAAATTACCATAGAAACCCACAAGAACATTCTATCATTAAATATTACTGATTTTGTATACCTTTGTTTTGTGATTGTTTCATTACCTTCTTAGTTACACAAAAAGCAGAGCAGTTTTACGAAAATTAGGAATTGTCTTCAGCCTTTGGGGAAATTATTATTGCTAAAGTAACTTCAAGAATGAAGTTCAATTTAAAGGTTTTCATAGACGTCTGACATTTTGCGTCTTATGCTTTAAAAAAAATTTCCTCATTGAGTCATTTGTCTCATGTAACACTCTTCTTTAATTATTGCTAACACTCTTCAAGGTCTGGAATAGTTCGAAAAATCAGCTCCTCTAGAAAAGGACTTGGAACTTATAGCAGCCGTACATTTCAAACGTTGACAACTGATAACCTAGATGCTACCGAAGAAATATATGTTATACTATATGTGCTAAGTTTAGCTGATTCAATGGCAGACCATCTATTACTAGTTTCAAACAGTCCATTTCATGTTGCTTGTCATTACAAGCTATTATGCGTGTTTATTGATGTAAACTTAGACGATTCTGTAGAACGTGACTCTCCTTGAATTTAGTTATTCAACAAGAAAATATATGTAATATGTCCTGTATGGGCCATCTGTTTGATAATCCAAATCCTGCATGAAATTGTTGCAGTTTATCATAGTTAAGCATTTTGCCTTTTTTAATCTTTGCGGTCAATTTTGATGTTATCTAAAGTTTAAATTGTTGTCAATTTAGAGTTTATCATGTGATCGCAAAGGATAGGTTCTAAACTAAATTGATTTAATTAAGTTCTTTGCAGAGCTAAGTGGTTGCCCCCAAATGCTTGATAATCGTTTGACTGGTAAAGTACACTTCCTAGCGCAGAAATATACAAAGGTAATGTACGAAACCTTTCTACTCGCAATACATCTATGATGCGATACATGTAGTCATTAATGTAGCCTGACATCATTGATTATAAGCAAGATGGAACTATTAATTGCTTTGAAATAGTATGGTGTTAAATAATTACGTTAGTTATATGAGGAGAGCATAGATGCAAACTGCCGAGAAGTACAAAGAAAACCCAATCCACTCAATATATTTGAATCAGCAAACATAGCAACATTTTAACTGTTAGGTAATACTGCTAAATTACAACCACTGTAAAGGGGAGCGTGCTGGTTATTGTTTTCCTGCGAACGGGATTTCGGGATACGGGAACATTAACGCAAACCACGTCAAATAATATGCATGTGACTACAGATAATTTGCATGTTACGACAGATTGACCACAGATAAAAATTGAGCGAGGTTAACTGATGTTAGGCCTAAGATCATTTAGCCTCGCTCTTTTTTCTCGATCCGGTGTCATCTCCCCAATAAGAAAATATTGTAGAGCATGCACATATGTAAATAATATTCTCTTTATATTAGGGCGATGGAAGAGGGGGTAAAGAAAACGTTTTCTTTAATATTGTGACTCTAGTAGAGATAAACTTTCGTTAATAAATTTTCCCTCAAACTGAGGTTAGGCTCTCTTGATCCGGTTGCCATATATCAGTGATTTCTTCGTTAACTCATCCCTACATCCACCTCTATGCGGGTGGAGATGTCACTGAGCAGTTGCTATTAGCGACATATCAAACACTCTGTGTTTGAACGGTCATATACGTTGCCTAAAAATGTTGATATTGCGATTTCGAGCTGTTTTCTCCCATTGGTCTACAACCAAAACACACAATATTACATGTTAAGTCTATAGTCGACGATAAATTGGTCATCTTGATTTTGAACATTCTTTTTTATCCACGGCAGCAGTTGTTTTGATTCAAACAATAGTTTGTCAGCTTAATAATTTTCAATTGATTGACTATCAGCAAAATAGTTTGCGATGATGGTATCAAAACTGCTCTTGAGAGAAACAGACAAGTGTTCACTTACTTTGAAATAAAATTTCGACGCGCATGTCTACCCAAAAGTATTACGGTTACTAATTTATTTCGTTCCCGCTTGCGTCAATTTTAAGCTTCCTCTTTCAAACAATAATTGACGGGTTATTGTACACTGAGTAGCTTATAGTTAATCTGTATCCAACTCTATGATATAAACTAATCATTGGATGAATATTATGAAACACGAATTTGGAATGGTCTAATCAGAAACATATTGTACGATGGCAGGAAGTAGGAGAAACCCCCAAAAGTAACAGTTCAATGCGTTGTGCATTGGATTTCAACAATACCTGAACAGAGGAGGAAGCTTTCCCAATTTTAGTTGACCAACGGGATTCAGCAATGCATGCCATAAATTCACCAAACCCGATTAACTCCAAGCACACAGAACGGGTTTGTTTGTCATTCTCAGAAAGGACCCGAATGTCAGTACTCTTCAAGTACCCTTAGCAATATTACTATTCTGAGGAAGTGAAGTGATTCTTTCCATATGATATTATGATTTATGATTACGCACACGTTATTTAAAAAGTTAAAGCCTCACGTCTCAGATATTTGTTGTAGCAATTTTGTTTAGACTGATATTATCCAATCCTGGGAAATTTGAGTGTATTATTCAGTACACGACCTATAGTTGACATTCAAGTTTTTGTAACATGTTTGAATTTCATGCAAAAACAAAATATTAATAAATTAAAATTTGGTTCAGCGACGAAGCGTGCGATGTGAGGAGGGGTTAGGACGTGATCTATAGCCCCATAAACTGTCCCATTGTGTGTATTTGATACAAGTTTAATACTCCGTAAATGACTCCCCCTCCTTTAACTGTTTCCTTGTCCATCACTTTATCTCCCACCCACCCCCTCACACACTCTTTTGAATTATTGGTGCCGCTACTGATCGTAAGGAGACTGTTGAAACTTGCTGTAATTCTACAGCGGTATTATAATGTGTAAGAATCACGTTAACCACAATTTGCTGTTCAAAAGTACATAACACTCTCATTTTAATTAACCACTTACATCCTGGCATGACACAATATACGATCTACATAATATGTATGGTCATTGTAATATATGTCGTTTGACTATACAATAGATAACATATACCTATTCTACTGTGAAAGAAGAACTTCCCTAGCTGACTTGGAGAACATGTCAGAAATTAATATCGATGAGAGATAGTATCGATTGAAAATGTATATGTGCATAGCACAAAAGACAAATCAACATTTGAACCCAACTGTGGAGCACGATCAATAGTCGCGTTACAATGAGCATTGTTACTCAGTCACGCGATCCGTTTTAATATATAATATCAGTTTTAATGATATGATTTCATGTTGCTACTCTCAGTACTGATGTTAGTACATCGGCTTTCCTAGACGTCATTTTCAGCACACACAGATACTTTTCTTCTCTTCGGATTACATCAATATACTTTTCGTCATCATTTTCAGCTCTGCTGTCTTTTGTGAAGAATGATTCGACATCACACAGGTTATTTATTGGGACTTTTAATGTAAGTGTTTAAATTTCTGTATGTTTTTCAGTATTGCACAGTTATATTGTATTATATTGTCAATGGCTATGGTTCAGACGGTAGATTTATGGGCTAAGCCGGCAGTAGGCAATGTGACGTTCTTCCCTTTGAAAAGAAATGATAGTGTATAGTAGAAGATGAGACCACCATCTCAATATCCGGTTCCTAACTCGTTTCAATGCATACTATTTTCCATATAAACCGTCTGTACTCCATGCATTACAGGTTAACCACTTCTCAGTCGTTCTATGTAATATGTGTTTCATAATGGCAGACGATCTTGAAAACTTTGCGTTCCTGTTATTGGTGTTAACTTACATCACTAAATTTCATTCATTTTTATCTTATGTATTGTACTATTTTCGGTGATTAAGTGATGGTGGAGAAAGCAAACAATATTGTACTGTTGCCAGATACGTTAATCAAATGTTGTGATAATATAATACTTCCAGCGATTATCTTAAATAATGAACTTAGGTGCAGTCATAGGAATATTCTTTAAGTGTAGTCCTGAATTGATATTAGAATATCAGGTTTAAGCGTGAAGTTCTTATAGCGTTAAAACTGTAGATTACATATCACTCCATAATAGAAAGCATTCACTGTTAGTGAGTGGTCAACCTCTATTCAGATGAAAACTATAGACTTATAACGCTCTTGTAATGTAGGCGTATTGCTAACTCGTAAAATAATAGCTACATTATTGGAAATCTTATTAAGAGAACTTACATTTTTGCATCAATATTTCTTACTGTTACATTCTTTTATCTCTGTACTATTTATTTATTATACCATTTCAATCTGTATTTGAGGTAGAATTTCAAATTGATGTTTTCTACTAACTATAATATAATTTCATATTACTTATATACTCTTCCAATGGTTCAATCACTTCTGGGACGCACCCTTTTCATGTTCTATATTTCTCAACATCGTTGAAACATTGTATTATCACTTTACGTATAAACACAACAAACTCAACATAACATAAATTGACAGAGGCTTGAACATGTGCACTCCCGTATACAATACACAAACACATCGGGAAAAAATGGACAACTACGAGAGACCGTTCATAGTCGGTAGGACATGGCTTTGTGTTATATGGAGTAGATTCTCCAGTTTGTTCTGTTGCTGTGTTGCATCGTATTATTTGTGTTTGTTCTATTTGGAGGAATAGATGGCATATAGTTTTTAGGGGAAAAATTGTCAGCTGGCAGACAGTCCTGGAAGCGGTGAAGTCTGACATTTGCCTTCAAGATGAAGGCGATTTTCGCCGTTGATCTGGGGCTGGACGCTGGTGTGCTGTGGAGGGGTGTTTTGTTTTGCTGCGTGCTGGTCGTTGTTTTGTAGTTTGCTAAATGTTCCAGTAGGTGGGTGGTTGGGGGTTTGTCTCGCTTTTTCGCTCGCTTGACTTGAGGTTCCTTTGTCAGAGTGGGCTGGCTCGGTAGTGCCGTTAGGTCGTGACGTTTAGATTCCCACGGGGCGAGTCACGTTAAAAGTACTACGAAGATAAGCAGAAAAGAGACAGGTAGATTTAAACCACAAAGTAGGAAATGGAAAACACCCACCCAACCATTTAACCCCTCTCCATGATACTTTAACAAAAAGTTGATAAAAAAGAGACATGTAACAGTTAATCAATCCAAGTAGAGCAATAAAAATAAGAATCGGGCTTGCACTTAGTAGCTGTCAACAAACTAACGCAAGATGGTTTGTCTAAAAGATTTAATGCTTGGCTTAGCGGGTACAGAACAAGGGAGGGAATTCAAAGGTATGCGGAATCCACATTTTGCTGATTTAAATAAACTTTCTTGCTAGTAGTATTACAATTTGGTAATACAAATTTAAGGGTCAAGATTTGAAAACAAATGTTGAAAGAATTATGATGTTTTTTTAATGGCTTAAAACTGTGTCCTCATCCATGATAGCATCAATATAATTAGAATCATTGCAACTTTAATGAAGAATATTATGAATATATTTCCAGGTAAGTTTAAATCATATTTAGAAGATATCATGGTAGTGTTTCTTCTTGATATATATACGTTTATTTTGATACTGACGGTAAGTTATTTTGTTGTCATCTGTCGGTGATCTTAAATACTGTTTATAGAGTTTGTTTTAGGTTTTATTGACACCAAAAGACCTTAGGTTATCCAAATTCATTTTTCGTCTTCCTTGTTTTCTTACTGACAAAAAGAGAAACAATCAGAATAAATTTGATGAAATATTTCAACTGAAAGGGGTTGAAAGAAATATTTGGATCATTTGTTTGCTACACATGACTCCACTTAACATTTAAAATGGGTGACACAAAATACTCCATTTTTTATGTGAGTTTTTCTAGTATGAATAGTTCATGTAGAAGAATTCACATATATTAGTGGATCATCTGTTATGTCACTTACAAGCATACAGGCAGATTCAGCAATAGCATCCCCATCAATGATGTTTACTTTAGAGAAAATATTTTCAATTAAAGACATGCTAGTGTTTGTAATTCTAGTTGGCTTATTTATGGTTGGAACAAACCACACGAAGATACGCTATTATAGACTCTACCGATTCTGGTTTACAGAGATTAACATTAAAGTCACCTGTTATACTTCACTTTAAACGAAACCTTACGTACAGCATTATGGAATTGATCGTTAATAGCTGCGACTTTCCATTAGGATGGCGGTACGCATCCCATCAAATACCATTGTAACACATATTTGGAGTGCGTATCTCCATAAACATACTTCAGATATCGTCATCAAATACAGAAATTTCCTCTAGACGATCAAACAGGAAATGATCTCTAATGAATAAACGAGGTCCACTTCCTTTTTTTACTTGGCCGATGAATTTCAACTAAACTATAATCATCAATTTTGATGAGGAGATATAAATTGTTTTTGTACCAAGTTTCTGTTAACCCCATAGCGGTGAAATTATGTTAAAGACAAAAGGCTAATTCTCAGGTGAAATAAATTAAAATTACATCTTTTCAGCTTGTTGAAATTACTTAAACTACAGTAAAATAACTTATTATTTTCAATGAAATGATCAAGAGGCTGCCTGTTACGGATACCACGTTGATTTGAATCAGACCCACTATCTACATGTAGATCAGATCTGCCAGGAATGCCATAAAAAAATACGGAGTTAATCCCGTGATTACAGGTGGCTGCTGCATACATGTGTAAACTATACTGGATAGTGCCATTACCAAAAGAAAAAAAAAACCTGCGGAAGAATAATAGAAAATAAATACACAAAATAGGAACAATGGGTAAAATAGGGCAAATGCGAACATAATCATACAAGCAAGAACCATTGAAGGTTGAAAGAACTAAATGATCGCCTCAAGCTGATGGATTCGACAATGTATGGGCGGAGAAAATGAATAGGATTACGGCGAGATTGTAAATAGGTTGGTAAGTGTTGTTCTTGTTGGACTTGTGGTAGTTGTAACAAAACAAAACAAGTTTCGCGTTTTTGAAGCAACTTTACAGAACTTTCAGATCCGCTACACTCGATATTTTCTTCACGGTTTCACGCCCATTGTTCAATATTAGCGCAAACATGATATCACCTTTGGTCCAGGCGTTACTTACATTTGAGAGATCTGCAGTTGGCCGAATTATTCTTTTTATTCCCTGGTGAGGTCTTATTTGAAGACTACACCAGTGCCTTTCAGGTTTCATCGATTTCGAATGATCAGGTCCCTTGTACGTTATGCCATGAACTTAAATAATATTACCCCTTGTTTTACCGTCCCTCGACGTTGGGCCAACCCTGTGGGACCAAACAATATCTGAGTGCGCTAATTCCACAACAAAGTTTCCTTGGCAAATGTGCAAACAAGTTATGTTGTATCTTCATTAGTATTTTCTTCAACCTAAAAACACGCAAACAATTTCTCCTTGAATTCTGTTCCAACGAGCTTAAGTTGTCTCTTATAGTTCTTGTATCTAACCTGAGATTTTCCAGGGAAAATTTCAAGTCATTAACATTTTTTTTTCACAAGGGCATGCTCCAAGTAGAATAGTTTGGCTTTCTTTCTCTCTCTTCCTGTCCTCGAAAATTTGTAATTTTCCTCTCGATTGTTTTTCTACACAGTCTGCCAGCATGTTTCTTGAAGTTTGAGTTACCAAACATTTCATTCAGAATTGCTTTTATGACGTCTTGCATATCACAAACTGTAACTAGTTTGTCCTTGTTGAGCCTGTTTGGTGATCGTGACATGATTGGGAGATAGTTTTTGGATAGGTCATTGCACTGTTATTGTTAGGCTGATGGCTTTGGCCACAGCTGTTCTTTAGTAAACACCAGGGACGATATAT
>JAIPMN010220240.1:0-10550 GCA_020650975.1 Apostichopus californicus
GTATAGGACTATACGCAGTAGTAGCTTGACTAATTTCACATGAGTCTGATATCAAGAAACTTACCGATAGCGTGGAATTCATTCGTCTGTAATATATGTTAATTACGTCTCAGAGGACCGAAATGTAACGTTCCGTATACACAATATATGACAACAGTATATAACTGCAACCAAATGATTAATTCGAATACTCTGCAACTAACGTAGGGCGCGGTCTGGTACAATACATATAGAGAAACTAGTATATATCCATGCACGTTATTCATATTTACTTAATCTCTTCGCGATGGTTGATGGGATTCCTGGCACAAAGTCCGATCATGTTACTTATCTTTTTGCGTGTGTATAATTTATAACCTTTTTATTGGCATACAGTATACGTTGACATTTGAATTGTAAAGGAGGATATATTGCACGCTAGCCTGATAGTCTGGTTACGTGTTGAAGGTCAACCATACTGTACTTACATTGAACAACAAGACTCAGTTTATAATGTAAGCAGAGTAACGGAGTTAGATTCTAAAAGTCATTATTTAAAAAAAAATTATAATATTAAAAGTTATATAAAAAAAATTAAGTAAAAGATCAACACACCAAAACAATCCCCACTTCATGGCCGGTTTCGTCCTTTTGGGACTCATTAGACAAAGGTGGTAATCAAACTCTGCACCTCACACGTCACAGACCGAAGTCCGCCAATTTGAGTGTATTTCGTGTTTTTACGATGTCTTTAATTTTATTTTACATGGGCGAAAATTCAATGTCACAGTGTATGATTTCTCGTAATTTTTCTGTATTATTTTTTTAGAACAGCATAACTGCATGTTAACACCTTTAACACTTTCATAACTTTTGACAATGAAGAGACAATAATACATTTATGAAATAAATAAAGAAAGCGTAGTAACAGGAAGTGTAAAATTCAGTATAGTGCGGGTGTTTTACATTTTGATTTGCTGGACGTTACAGATCTATATTATATGAAGCTAAGTCATATGGAGATAGTCATAATAAAAAGTTCATAGTTTCATATACCTACGTCTAAGTATATCTTACCAGGGATTACAGGTAATGGGAAACGTCAACATTTTCAAAATGACGATGTGCATTTGCCTGTTGAGTGAGACCTTACATTTACAAAGTTACTTTGGAAGATTTAAATATGCAACCGTCATTAACAGAAATGAGTTTTCTTCATGTCCGATTCATGTTCGATTCTCTACAAAGAAAAGTTGTAAGAAGATCACCAGGTGAGATGGTCACCTAGTACTTAACACAACAAAACAATTCCGTATATATATACCAATACATATATTGGTAACATGGAGTGTATCATAACCAAATCATGGGGTAAATATTAATTGTTGCTTGTTTATTGAGGAAAAAATCACCATGTGAAATTGCTTTTGGGAACGTTGATTTAGGCATACTGTTAAGAATCAATGTTACATGAATCTCACGTAGTTTAAGCGTATTAATAAGAATAAATGTTATAACATGTATACATGAATCACACACAGTAAAGGTTATTATACTTATGTAGGACTGAGCATATTAGAAATGTTAGAAATGTTCAAAACGGGGTTGCCGAGTATCATCCTTAGGAATGAACTGAAAGGTGTTGTGTAAAAAGTCCAGATTAAACAAATTCTTCCCCACTCCATCTATCGTTGAAGGTGGGAGGTTTCCTCTTTCACCCCTATTTCTATTTGCGCACGCTACTACTTTGAATGACACGTGTTGCATATACGTTATCAGGCCAAGCGTTAATGGCGGGAAAAATTAGCTGTTGGAGCGACAAATACAGTTATATTAGTCTCGTGGTTATATCACCAAATTAAGGTTCATATTTACATTTGATATTGATTGTAGTGATGCATAACTAGGTTACCACATTAAGGCGAAATTGACACTTACTTTAAGTAGTCCAATGAAATTACACGATGAACATGCGTAAGTCAATGTCATTAGCAGTGTTTTCTGTTCAATACAGCCAGACTAGATAACATTAAAGGACATATGCCTATAGGGTCATTGGTACTAGTAATAGTATGCTAGTACTAATGTGCGTTATGGATTCAAAAAAGAATCGTCACAATGATTCGATCTCTTCTATAGCCTGTTTAATGACATTATAAATAAGTATACAAGTATCGCATAGTTGTCAAAATCGCTGTTGCATAACCAATCAAATTACAAACAGATTCAAATAAAAATGCCAACTCAAGGTCAAGGAAAAAGAGGGGTGGGGGCAAGGGCTCCTCTTACCCCCCCCCCCCCATTTATCCTGCTACTTATAATGCGTATGGTATATTCGCAATGATATAAAGACTGGAACCTGATTTCATCCGATATTCAGCCTTAGTTAAAGGGTTTACTCCGACGATAGTATGAACTTATCATGCAGCTGAACATTAATCCGTAGCAAAATGTCTATTTTTTTTTATCTAGGCCTATGTTACTAAAATCTTCTTGGGCGAGCCAAAAATACATATTAGTAACATTGTTCGTGTGCGTGTTCCTGTGTCGCAGTGTGGGATAGGATATAGGAGCGGTACGAGCGACAGAGTAGCACTGTTTTAACCCAGATGATATTTATATATAGTGATGATTACTGGAAAAGGTGATTGCGACCAGGTTGGCGATCCCGCTTCAACGGTTATCCTGTTATTAGCATAAAACTGATTTAGAACAAACAATTGTTCGGCCACCCCCCATCGTCAGTCGGGAGAAAATGGTTCTGTCCGGAAAATAATCTAGTTTGGGAATTTATAACTGTTTTTCCACTAGTCGAGATTTGAGATATCTTTTATTCTTAGTATTAAAAAAACCATCCAGTGACATTAACTTACATAGTTGTTTTCATTATTTTTAGGGCTTAATGTAAAGGTAACAGCTAAAATAACCGAAGTTAAATGGTAAGTTGATGAAATATGACATTTATAGAGAAAAATCTGACAAATGTCTTGCCCTTAAAAAAAAAAAACATGTGTACTTTCTTTTTGACATAAATCATATATAAATCATTTTCAGAATCGATAAAGAAAATGTAAGATAAATAGAAATGAACCGTGCTTATTATGATATAATTAAAGCAAAATGCACTTCTAAAGTTATGTACAAGATAAACGATTCCCAATTATATCACAAACAGCTAATCATTGTTGCATATTATTCATCTGTTTACAATATTATAAATACTATCGCAATTAAAAACCTGGTAGAAGCTTTGACGTTATCCTCTCTTATTAATTCTACAGGGGCTGTATCAGTCCGAGTTTCTAACGAGAACCCCCGAACTATAAGTATCATTCTATATCATTACAATTCCTTATTAAACTTTGCATCCATGAAAATGATGCTTCTGGTAAGCTAGCCAACAACAAACACAATGCTAAGTAGCTCATCTTCTAATTCTGTTCATATATAGATATATATATACGGCAGCTTTTGTACACAAAACCTTTGTATTCTTCAAATTGTTATCAGAATTAAAACGTATAAACCTGTGAAATTGGGTAGAAACGCTGAAAAATAATTATTCAGTAAAATATCACCAATCTCCCTCACATTTCTCCCTCCAGTCCAACACACATGGACATATCTATACGAATGATTCCCGTAGACAAGATTAGGCATCAAGTAGGATTTGTTTTGGGGGATAAAATGTTCTAAATCTTCCAGCGTATGTTACATTGTAACATCATTATATGTACAAAGATATGTTATATGTGTAATATTTCAGTATATTATGAGGAAGAATTGTTTGCTGAAGAATCCGCTTTATCTCTGCTTTCTCATCTCCATTAAGCAAAGTTGACAGACTGTTCTGAAACTATTACAACAGGGACACAATGGTATGTACTATTAACGGGGACACTAACTCAACTATCATCGTTACCCTTCATATGACAGAGAACTGCTAAGAACATCTTGCTCTGTTTGTGAGATATCGTAATTAATCAGTCCCGTCTGTGAGCTGTCATTTTGTGATTCTATCACTATTGAGAACAGTATAACTGCAGATTTACACCTATAACACTTTCAAAACTAGAGACAATTTAGAGACAATAATACGTTTATAAAATGAAGAGGGAAAATAACGTATAGTAACCGAAAATATAACATTCCGTATAGTACGTGCGAGTCATGTTATGATTTGTTGTAACGCAATAACTCTATATTATGTGAACATTCAGTGATATGGAGATAGTCATAGTTATAATACATAGTTTCATATATCTACGTTGAGTGTCTCTTACTAGGAAATTTTGAATATTCATTTACATTACAATCATAGGCGTAGGAGCCCAATTTGATTTTTTTTGTTTGGGGGGGGGGGGGCTTTAACGACTTGCCCGACAAATATGACCAACATTTTTCGTGTGCATATCATATAGCCATGCATCGGTTATTACATCGCATGCCAATTACATACAATATTATGCCGTGTTATTACCCTTCCATATTGGTTATAACTTTCGGGGAAGTCATTACAATAATTATGATCATAATAATATAAGTTTAACCATTGAAAAACACATTGCAATTTATTTTCTTTCGGTATGTGCCCGAAAAATTATCAGCATATTGCCCGAATTTTTACCCAAAAAAATAACTGGTTGAGGGGCTGCAGCCCCCAGCCGCCCCGCCTCCTTAAGCCTACGATTACAATGAATTTTAAACGTCATCGGGAGAACATTTTCAAAATTACAATGTGCATTAGACAGCTTAGTGAGACCTTACATTTGCGAAAGATTTTTTTGTAAGATTTATATATGTAATCGTCAGATATGAGTGAAATAAAATAAAATAACTTAAAAAATTATTCATGTCTATGTTCGATTCTCTTTGAAGTAAAATTGTAAGAAGATCACCAGGTGAGATAGACACCTAGTACTTATCACAATAAAACAATTCCGTATATAAACGAATATATCTCGATAACGTTGAGTGTATCATAACCAAATCATGGGGTAACTAGATTAGTTAATTTACACATGATTAACTATTGCTTGTATATTGAGGAAAACTCACAGTGTGAAATTGCTTTTGGGAGCGGTAGTTTAAGCGTACTGCTAAGAAATAATGTTACATGAATCCCATAAAGTATATGTTATTATAGTAGGCTTGAGCATGTTGGGAATGTTTTCCAACAAAACATTGTCCAAGAACTTTGGTTTATCGTATCGTTTATTGTCGTGATTTATGGTTGTGGTCATACAAACTCCTGGTTATTGTGTGTATACGGTTGAACAGGGCGGGTTGGGGAGAAACATCATGATGAATGGACTAAAGGGTGTCGTGAAACAGTCCCGACTGAACAAATTCACCCTACCCTCTCACGTTGGAGGTGGGAGTTTTCCCCCTACCACTCGTTTTCTTTTTGCGCACGTTACTACTTAGAATTACATGTGTTGCATATACGTGTGATCAAGCCAAGCGATAATGGCGGGATAAGCTATTGGAGAGGCCTTTACAGCTCTGTTAGTCTCGGGGTCTATATCTACAAACCAAGGTTCATATTTACATGTTGATATTGATTGCAGTAATATATAAATAGGTAAACAGACTAAGGCGAGTTAGACACGTACAATAAGCAGTACAATGAAACGTGTGTTGACAAATTGCAAACACTATAATTTCACAAACATTTACTCCACTTGAACATTCTAAAGGCTTTATTTACATTCTTCCTAGTCACTTTGTACATAACGCAGGCATTTTCAATAACGTTTACTAAAGAAAAGCTTATAAGTTATCCTTATTGGGGGGAGGGGGCGGAGAAGGGGCTGTGAGGTAGGGTGTAGTAACATGGCATGAACATCTGAGAGGTGCTCCACATCGGACTAGATTCAAATCTTCTTCTGCTTATCAGTAGCATTACATACTTCAATTGAATAGGGGAAAGATAAGCAGCTTATCTTACCATGTCCCAGTGATCACAAACTAAGATCATGAGCAGAGCCGGGATTTGGTGTTAAACCTGGATCTATGGGGCTGTTTCCTTCACTTTTGAGAACTTTCGTTGTTTTCAGAAAAACCCTAGATGTAATGTGGTTCAATATTTATAGGTTATTACCCATTACTTATTGTGTGTTTTGAAAATGTTGTTATGGTCTCATCATAAAATGTTGCCAGATTTAGTAAGCGACATACAAAGTAACAAATGATTAATCTTTGTGAAAGGGCTGGACGTCGCCCGTTGACACTCTCATAGACTGCAAACCGGTTAACAACTTTCGGCATATCAGTGTTTCTCTCAAAATTCAAATACAGTCAAACTGAATAATCTTAAACGACAAAGGTCTGTCACATTGGTACTAATAGTAGTACGTTATTACCATAGTGCGTTATGGATTTAAATAAGAATGGGCAGATCTGCTTTATTACCTGTGTAATGATATTATAAACCGTTATAAAAGTATCGTAGTTGTCAATATTGCTGTGGCATAGTCAACCAAATTACCATCAGAATCTGATAATCTGATGAAACAGCAAACTCAAGTTCTTGTAAAAACAGGGGTGTGGACAAATGCCTCTCTTGCCCCCTGCAATCCCGCCACTGATAATGAGTAAGGTAAATTCGCAAGTATATCAAGACTGAAACTGACGTTAATTATATTCAATTTTCAGCCATGGTTAGTGGTTTTACTCTGGAGATGGTGTGAACTTATTATGCAGCTGAACGTGTATATGTTGCAAAATGTATAAATGTTTGTATTCATGCTTAATTAATGCAGGACATTAATAGTGCTGAGGTTTCTTACCAATGGTATCTTATGTATCGCCAGGACAGGAGGGACACTCATACATGTATTGGTGGGGGAGTTTTACTGTATGTTAGTTGTCGTGATATACGGTTGTGGTCATACAAAACTCTTGATTATTGTGTTATCAAGGTTGAAAATGGCGGGCTTGTGGAGTTACACCATGATGAATGGACTAAAGGGTGTGGTTAACATAGTTACGACTAAAACAAATCTCCCCGACCCAACTCTCGTTGGTAGTGAGAGTTTTCCTTCGTACACCCCATTTGCGCTCACTACTACTCTGGATGACAAATGCTGTATACGTGTAAATAAGCCAAGCGATAATGGCGGGATTAGCTGTTGGAGCGGCCTTTACAGTTCTCTTAGTCTCGGGGTATATATCTCCAAATCTAAGTTCATATTTACATTTTGATATTGATTGCAGTAATATATAACTAGGTAAACACATTCAGGCGAGTTAGACACGTACTATAAGCAGTACAATGAAGCGTGTGTTGACAAATTGCAAACACTATAATTTCACAAACATTTACTACACTTGAACATTCTAAAGACTAGATTTACATTTCTTCCTAAGCACTTTGTACACAACGCAGGCATTTTTAAGAACGTTTACTCAAGGAGGCTTATAAGTTATTCTTCTTTCTTTTTATTGGGGGGGGGGGGTGAGGTGGTGCTGTTAGCTAGGTTGGGTGTAGTAACATGGTAGGAACATCTGAGAGGTGCTCCACATCGGACTAGATTCAAATTTTCTTCTACTTATCAGTAGCATAACATACTTCAATTGGATAGGGGAAATATAAGCAGCATATCTGACCATGTCCCAGTAATCACAAACTAAGATCATGAGCAGAGCCGGGATTTGGTGTTAAACCTGGATATAAGGTGCTGTTTCCTTTACTTTTGAGAACTGTTGTTGTGTTCAGATATACCCTAGATGTAATGTGGTTCAATATTTATAGGGTACTAACCATTACTACTTGTGTGTTTGAAAATGTAATGATGGTATCATCATAAAATGTTGCCAAATTTAGCAAGCAACATACAAAGTAACAAATGATCAATCTTTATGGAGGGCTTGACGTCGCCCATTGACACTCTCATAGATGGCAACCGGTTAACAACTTTCTACTTATCAGTGTTTCTCTCAAAATAAAGACAAAATGGATAATCTTAAGGACATTGGCCTATATGGTGTTGTCACATTGGTACAGGTAGTATTAAGCTAGTACCATAGTGTGTTGTGGATTTAAATAAGAATCGATACAATGGGTCGATCTTCTCTAAAGCCTGTGCAATGACATATAAATAAGTATAAAAGTGTCCCAGAGTTGTCAATATTGTTGTCTTAACCAACCAAATTACCAACACAATCGGACTAAATTAAAGCTTAAAGTATGGGAAAAAGTAGGGTGCGGGCAAGTGCCCTTCTTTCAAGCTGTAATCTCGCCATTTATAATGAGCACGGTATATACGCAATGGTATCAAGATTGGAACCAAATATAATTGCATCCGATTTTCAGCCATGGTTAGTGGTTTTACTCTGAAAATGGTATGCACTTATTATGCAGCTGAACGTTTGTTTATTCTGTTGCAAAATGTCTAAATATTTGTATTTATACTAAGTGCAGGACATTAATAGTCTGAGGTTTCTTACCCAGGGTATGTTGTGCATCGCCAGGACAGGAGGGATACTCAAAATGGTATTGGTGGTGGATTTTTTTCTGTATGTTAGGGATGATATCGTAAGTGTTGAGAAGTCTCAGTTGCAACGTTCTTTCGTCAATTCTGTCCGGTGCGATTTGTACACGGACAACTCCAAGAGGTCCAGTAGTGTTATTAAACATTGGTGTTTTTACTGGTCTCTTAACAGCGGTGAAGAGATTTGAAATGGGATTTATCTTTTATTCTAAGTATTAAAACAAGTATCCAGTGACATATTATTTACTTTATTTGTTTGGATCTTAAAATGAAAGTAACAGATGAAAAACCTCTAGTTAAATTGTGAGTAGCTGTTGATTTAACATGACACGTAGAGAAACACATAACAAACCACTTGCCCAATTAAAAAAAACATTTATGTTTCCCTTCAGATATGAATCATGACATTTTCAGATTCGATAACAGAAGTTATAAAGAAAATGTACGATAACGAGATATGAATAATTGTAATATCATATAATTAAAGAAAAGGGTACTTTTAAAGTAATTTACAAGATAATTTTCATCATTTTCCCAACTATATCAAACAGCTTATCAACATTACATACTATGCATTTGTTTACAATATCATATATAACATCACAACTGAAAACCGGGCCGAAACTTAGACGTTACCCTCTCAAACTGATTCCAAAGGGGCCGGATCAGCCAGCATTTCGAACGAAACCCAACAAAACTATCAATAAGTATAATTTACATTTCTTTATTAAATTTGCCTCCTCCCCGCCCCCCCCCCTGACAATGATACTTCTGGTATACTATCTTATAGCAAACATAATGCATACTAGCAGAGATTTTTGCTGCTTTCACAAACAGATGCACAGCAGCTTTTATACACAAAACCTTTGTATTCTTCAACTTTTTAAAGGTAAAACTCATAAACCTTGAAATTGGAAGGAAAAGCTGAAGAATAAATATTCAGTAAAACATCACTTCTATCACCAATCTCCTCCCTCACATATCTTCCCTCCAGTCCATCAGACATACATGGTTATATCTATACAAATGACCATAATGATATTCAACCTTGAATGTAGAAAATGATCTGATTCACGTAGACAAGATTAGGCATCAAGTAGGATTGGTTTTTGGGGGTAAAATGTTCGAAATCGTCCAGAGTATGTAACTTCGTAACATCATTAGATGCATACTGATATAGTATTTGCATATTATATGTCTACTATGAGGAAGAACTGTGTGCTGAAGAATCCTTTAAAACTATGCTTTCTTTTCCCGTGCAAACTCAATAGCTACATAACCAGTAGTAGATTCATTTTAGATTCATTGACCATATCCCTACGGTCATATAAAATAATTAAAGGACACCAGCATCAGCTGAATGCTGTGGAATGTCTGTCACATAGTCAACTGAGAAATAGGTCATCTCAAATAAATGCAACCCAGTGAACCAATATAACATTATAATAAAGCCACCACACTATGAACAAGCAATATCAGTTTTGAGTCTTTTTCAGTTAACATAGCTTTCCCATCTGCTTTATCTATGAGTAAGCCATAATTGTTCAGAAATTGAAAGGATTACACCTGTAAAGGTTGAAAATAAACCATTTTAAGAAGGAAACATTTCCTTCACTTCGCGCATGCGTTGAAGTTAATGCATAATTCCGTTAAACAGGTGGAATTATACACAAAAGCGTGTAAAAATACAGAATTTATGTTCCATTTTTTGTAATGCTGTTGTTGTTTACTGTTGACGATAGCCTACATTATTTTATTTAAGAAAGCTAAAAGTGTTTCCTAAACGAATGTATTTATGCTTCTCCACAACGATGTCAAACTGTAAACAAAATGAACGAATTCTCACTGCCTAAATACGTCGCAGAAACAATTTACTAAGTAGGATTTTACAATTGAAGGATTTTTCTCTTCATAATCAAGGTAGGCCTGCATATTTACCTCAAACTGTTTTTATCTTAGTCGTAATATTAAAAGGCCAATACATTTGAAAGTGACAAACTTTATTGTTAATATATGGTTAGTTAGATACCCTAAAGATTATAACACAATAATTGTGATTATATAAGGTTATAATTA
>JAIPMN010221975.1:0-13647 GCA_020650975.1 Apostichopus californicus
ATCCATCCATCCATCCATCCATCCATCCATCCATCCATCCATCCATCCATCCATCCATCCATCCATCCATCCATCCATCCATCAGACCCACCCACCCATCCTACCTATCCATCCACCCATCCACCCATCCACCTATCTTGGTTATGATTGTTTCTTATTTATTTTCGGTTTTGTCTTTTCTGTCATTTCGTTCATTTTAGAAAAGTTGACGAATGCTTTATACATATTTGTAATCAAAATACGGTTTTACTATTGGTCGACAGTAAATAATGCCAGCGGCAAGCGCCAATAATGGTACAATAATATTAAGTAATGTATATTTTGAAGTTTTGGGATGCAATCTTTTCATTTAAGCAGTGATTTTTTTCCCCAGAATGAAGTACAATTCGGTCCTAAAATCATCCCAAATGTATTTCATATCTATTTCTGAAACGAACCAGTAGTGTAATAAGATTGTCATCACATGTGAGGAAACAATCCATAGATTGTAGAACTTGGAGCTTTTTAAATGATTGAAATCTATAGGCCGACAGTTAACTGGACACCTAGAAGTTCTGAGTGCCCAGTATGGTTGTAATGTAGGGGACGATGTTCCGTTTGGTGGATCTACATGTTTATAATTCAAGGTAAGGAATAACACGATTCTGAAGGTTGATTCGAAAAGAAGTATATACATCAATGGCAGCATAAGACTTCTGAAAAGGTGACATTCTTTAACATAAACTGTTTATTTCCCTACTGCAGCCTTCGAAGTGGCCAAGATTGTTACCTACAAAAACGTGATGCTTCCTTGCGTTCTTCCTGAACTACAAGGCGTTGCAGGTAAAAAAAATAGCAGAACAAGACGAAGAACGTAACTCCAAGAAAGTCAGAAATCAACCAAAATGTCAAAAAACCCCCGCCACACTGAGTTGGTGTTGTAAAGAAGAATATATGCTTGAACCCGCAAATCACAATTGGTACTAAGAGGTAGATGACAACTTTGCTCAATATTGCCGTGTAGTTGTAAAAGCTTTCTATTTAGTTTTCAGACCTAATTTACTTAATACAAACACGTTTTCCCATGAAGTATACGGGTACTCTCGCGCCTTACACACAGCAAGAAAAACAATTAGTGGAGCTAAAACCAGTGACGGTCGGTAAGACATATGACCAAAGAATCGAAGATAGTGTTGTTTGCCACCAAAGTAACAAACAAAAATAGAAACCTATCGACACGCAACCTAGTACGAGGAATAACAAAGCAACCCCACCGGAAATCACACGGCAACACAACTCTTCGTTGGTGGTCCACCTGAAAATTGCAATTGGTAAATAAAAAATAATGATAAATATGTTTCACTATGTAAAAATTCTCCTGTTTGTCACAGTCACATTTACTGAAGTCGTGATTGGCACTTTTATCGTCATTGTCGTCTTTATCGACCAAATCGGAATTTTCCTCATCATTTTCATTATCATAATTTTATCGTCAACGTCATCGTTAGTAGAATGTTACGGAGCAAGATGTCTACGGCTTTCAATTTATTTTATTCAATTCTTCATTAAAATCACAATACACTTCTCACAGAAGACATGTCATAAATGGTTCTCTTTGTTGATAATATGTTATCCGAGGTCAACGGAGGTCAAAGTATGTTATCCTTGGAAAAAAAAAGATTAAATGACTTTCAAGGAATGTGGAATGACCGTACTGAGTGAAAAAACAAATAAACAAAAAATGACCCACAACGAATTTTTAATATCAAATTTCCAAATTCATTTAACAGCTTTTACTCTTCAATTTGACAACATTTGCCATCCTCAACTTGGGGTTCATTGATAAAAACAAAAGAGATATTAATTTCAAAGTATGCCATATAAAAAATTTGAGTGACCATGAAAATACCAAAAAAAAAAACATTAAAGGCCCTTGTATAAACAAAATACGATTCTGGTAATGCCAAGAAAATGGTAGCATTTTGTCTCCGCTGACAAACACAATCCTGACATCTTTGCCGCTAGATCAATTTGAGGGGATTCATACTGGTATGTGAATTAAAATCCATACAATGGAGAACCTTCAAATTAATATTGTCCTGTTTGTCCAAAGACGATTAATAAAAGTTAGAAATATGACATATTATATTAAGAAGTTGCACTTGCCATTTAAAAACAAAGTAGTGTTGTCGGTTTCTTGAAACTTATTACTGTCAATGCCAAACAAATATATGTAAATAAAACATCATTAGACAAAATGTACCTCACGTCTTGCATGCAGTTTACAATAATATCACCAAATTACAAATTAACGCTTTGTCTGGTTAACTGACTAAAGTAAGCAAATCGTTCATTAGGTGTTTGTCCAATAACAATTATCGTGTACTAACCCTTCTTCATACACAACACTTTGTTTTTGGCATGAAGATAATACAGTCTCTACAACAGGTCACGTTAGAAATTTCTCACGATAATTTTAGGAACCACATTTCGTCGTGTACATGTAATATTAAAGATAATACAAGTTGCTTACGCCTTCAGAACCTGTGAGAGTACACTGTTTATCTCCAACAATATCAACAATTTTTCGACTTTATTATACATGCACTAGCATGAGAGTACATAGTATCCGTATTAGCTGGTGTTATCTTCAAAACTGCCTCATCTGTACATTTAGTGTAGTATTTTGCCTAGTTGATGTAAAACTGATGCATTGTTAATACATTGTTATGTTTGCATCAAGCATCGAGTCTGGATCGAGAACAATGAGGGATGTTCCCATAGGCCGATATGTTTTATTCAAACAATTTGCGTAAAATCAATAAAAAATGACTTTAAGCAGAAGTTAGACTTAATATTTCATAGCCTACGTAAATAGAAAACAACGAGTGCTAATATTTTTTTCTACAGCTACACAGTATCGTTTCCGTGGTTAACTTTTTCCCAGTAGGAGATGATAGCTAAGGAAAATGTACCCACAACGAACTTCCTTTCTCTGAATTTCTGCCTTTTTGCATATCAAGTGGGTTCTCTTAAGGAAAGTCAGCTAAGAAACTGGAGCGTTCAGTACTTGCTCATTTAATGTAGCGTTACAATGGAGAAATGTGCACAGATTTCATTAAAATAATAAGAAATAAAGAAAAACGCATTATGAACACTAAACTCTGATTGGTAAAACTACTTCATCCACCTGACCACCTGACTAATTTCGTGCGTCATTTATTTAAACGCCAGCGACACAGTGGTGAATTACATCCCAGAAATCTTAAGTTTAGGTCCAGACATAATAGTACAAAGTAGACTTTGGACTATATTCCTTCATTAAAGACTCTAAAGTTTAAGCTGTAACATGGTATTAGCATAGCAAAAGTCAACATACAATACATGTAACAACGACATGCGTGCGTTCGGTTGCAAATGTTTACGTGCAATACTACTGCGTTAAATTCACGTGCACAACTGTTATGCTTGGTTATGTTGGCTCTCTATACAGAACTGGACCTATGACGTAGAGAAGAGCATTGTTCCAGTGTGTACGAAAATACAAGCTACACTCATCAGTAATACGTGGACGTGAATTATGTGGCTCACGTTGCTGCTAAACCATTCACCTTGTTCATGCGTAGTTAAGGTTTATACGGCCTTTGGTCTTTTTAAAGCGTTCGCATTACTTACCTGTTGAAGCCTCGGTCCCTCCACGTGAACCCTCTTGGTTTCCTAAAAAAGCAAAAGAAATAAGCGTAAAAACAATGAACCATCTTGCTCACCAAAGCTTTTCATGCAAGAGGCACCACATGCAATGACCTCTCATTAACACGAAACATATATGCATAGTGCACGTAGTCTCTACATATGCAAACTAATGGTAATGAATCGTCCTTACTATAAAGGAATTTATCTGTTTTGCATCCTACCGAAAGTAGGATCAAATATGAAAGGTTAAGCTGTAACATGGTAGAAGCATAGCTAATTCACATAAAATGCCTGTACCAATGACATGCGTGCATCTGGTTTCGGAGGTTTTCGTGCGATACTACTGCATTGAATTCACATGCACAATTGGTATGTTTTTTATGTTGGCTCTATGTACAGAACTGGACCAATGGCGTAGAGGAGAGCATTATAACAGGGGTACGACATACAAAATACACTCATAAGTAATATGTGGACGTGAATAATGAGACAATATATATAGTATCCAAAGGGCCAACTGTGCTTACTTATGATGTCATAACTCAATCCATTGATGGTTGCAGGCAGCTAGATTTTGGCTGTTTTTTTAGCCTAGCGGCAGACAGACTTACCGTGCCTATGCAGTCACCCATAGTACGATTTTTTGCCAAAATGATTTAGGGCAATGGCTAATCGAACTTCCTTACTTTGGGCCATGTGACTTCTGTTTTGTCCCCAGAATAGAATAGCTCACACCAGTGGCGTAGCAAGGGGGAACGTTGGGCCATGCTCCCCCCCCTCCCCTTGGCAGTTAGCGATTTTGAGATAATATAAATTCTCGAACACAAATTTTACTTCCAAAGATGAAAAATTTAGCACCAGATAGCATGTAAGGACACTGAATTATTAAAAAATGTTCTCACTGGGGAGAGGGACAACCCTTAGCCAGTGTTCTCCACTAGCCGTTTTGTCCTGAAACGTCAAGAATTCTTCGGTATAGGCTCCTATTCTGCATATGCAACAGAGTGTTAGGATGGGTAATTTTTCTGACACGTGCTTCTCAGATTTAGGATCGTAATCATGGAAAATATTGCTTGTTTTTTGAATAAATATATCAAAACGATGTCAGTCATTTCAGTAGAGTATACACCGGGAGCTATTTTTACATCAAAATAATATGGGCATGCTTAGATGTCAGTGTTTTCTTCTCAGGCCTGTTTCGTACTCTGTAATAGATGTAAATGCTGAGTGATATATGCCACTGCAGATCTATATACAGTCGAAATACTCCAGGCCTTAGCAATGGCAAAAGCTTGGCTCCAACCCTCTTCCCCTGCCTTGTCCGACCTCCAAAGGGCTCACGGGGGCATTTCAATCAACTGTGTCGTACCTCCTCCGCCACTGGCTCAGCGCCGTATATTTGGAGAGACAAATTGACTATATACACTTACCAGATTATCGTGTGCATTTCTTCTACAATCGAGTTGCAAACCTGTGCACGCACTGTGAACATTTTGTCCATCAGTTGTATTGAAATATCACACCTGTATTTTCAACAACTCAATCAAGACTATCCACCATATTTGGGTTCAAGTGTACAACCTATAGGGGGAGGATTTCTGAGTCTCGAGTCTGCAGCAGTAACCCTCAACTGCATGATTGTAACTATACTATACATACACACAATCAACTAGCAATTCCCACCTGCCGAAGACATTGCTGATGAGGGAGCTCCAAGGTCTTTGGTGAGGTATTGTTCTTGATCGTCATCTGGTTCTGAAAAGTGGAATAGTTATCGTCATTATGATAAGGGTTATGAGCCTATACCTATTCGTTTGAGGGATAGGTAGTGCTGATTTATTATAACCTTGCAGTGCTGAATGTGCACAAGAGAGACCAGGCTTCGTTCAGATAATCCAAAGAGATTAGCGAGTAGCTCTCCTAGTCGGTGACGCAAAACAAAACATTTCATGTAGGTTCAAATGCAGATAGAGCTGGATAAGCGACTTACCACGCGGAGCGTATACCGTAGCTCCTCAGTAAGTTTTTCATCCCAGCCATAGATTAAAAACTATTTCACTCAAACCGAACTTACGGAAAATTTCGCATGATCTACACACTCGGTCTGTATTTTCTCATGCGCTTGCATGTAACAATGAAGATACATGCTCTAGTTCACTCTAATGATGAAACGGTCAGAGCCCGGTTATAGCAGGCGAACAAAAGGCTACTTCTAGACACCTTGTCAAAGCCCAAAGTGGTACCTCAACCAGATAGCCAAAAGGCTTAGTGATCCCTCGACTGCCAATATTGTGGTCAGACATACCGATGCGGTATGATATATTCATACATACATACACCGTCCTGACTACATAGATTCCTCCAATGATTCGAAAACCGAATGATATGTCGAGTAATTGAAGGTATCAGACTTACTGACGTATGTACCGATCTTGAGCAACGCATGATTCACTTCCTCTGTCAGTCTGTTCTAGTGGCATACTCGTGTCGTGTGTGAATATGAGGTGCCACCCTAAGAGCAATTTGCCCTAGCTCAATCAAAGCGAAAAATATATTTTTTATCTGGTTTCTCAGCAAAATGACGCTCAGCCTAATAAAGTACAGTCGGTAAGAACCGCACACACAGGCACATACTAAATTACAGCACTGAACACACTGCCAGCTATAAGCAGAACGGTCTTTCTGGTCTGCAATTTCCTACAGCGAGCGCCTCCAAATAGTGAAAAACAACTTGATTTGGTGACATAATTTGTGTTCTACCTACCGAGGCTGACGTATTGGTTCTCAAGGATAAGTCCCAAGTACAACGTCTCGGTAGCGTTCTTCTCTTGGAAGTCATGCATGTAAAATCCGTTCGTTGTACTACATGCTGCACTTGTGACTACTTTCATATTCACTCCATATTTTTTCATGGTGGCGACAATTTCCGGTTCTCCAGCCCACTTGTGGTTTTGTCGCATGTTGGATATATACTCCGTAGAGACATGATGTTTGATTTCAGGAATTGGCTGAGAGGAATGAAGTACAAATCACATCCTCAGATAACTTGTTCATTTTTCTCAAGTTACTATTTCCTGCATACACTTGAAATAATAGGGTGGTTTGCACTATTTGACAGAATTTGAGATGATTGGATGCCAACCTAGAACCTTTTACACAGGAGTGCAAACCAGTATAGCCATACCGTACCCAGAATGCATTCGATACTGTTAGTTAAATGAGCTAATCAGGATAAATTGTGTGCACCTTTCAAATAAACATTGTAAGCTTATGGTTTCCTTTTTATACTCATTTTAATTTGAAGGCTACCGTACACTGCACTGATCCAACTGCGGCTTCGTGTTTAGATCGCGTAAGTGCGGTGTGCGGCAAATGTTTGTTTGCGACCCCAACTCACTGGCAACAATTTTGTCCCGTTTTAAAGGAATCGATAGTACTAAACATGTTTCATATTCGTCACAGAGTCTGAGGCCGTCGCGCATTCGTTCTGTTTTCCCGTGCTAGTTTACGCCTGTCACTGACCCGACCCAACTGCAAAGAAACTGGCGCTCCATAACCAATGAGGGGGCATGTTGGAATCAAGTGACCGCTGTGAGAAGCGGCCCTCATATGGACTGATAACTAGAGTGCCAACGCCTGGCCATGGCTGTGTGCGGCTAGCTTACGGCTCGACTCAAACACACGCGACTGTCCCCGACTTGCCTCAAACTCGTTACGGCTGACGAGCAACGACTGATCCTTTGGTTGATGCTTCCAAATCAACCGAGAGGGCAATGACGACCTCACACGCACATCCTATCATCCCTCCTAATAATCACCACCACGCTGAAGAAGATCAGGAATTCTTGCCGGGACACTGACTCAGAAAGTCTCTGCAGGATCAATTATATACGAAGGTTACCGTCATGCTACCGAAATGATTAAACGAAGTACTCACGTTGTATTGCATATAATCACATATCTCTGCTCGGAGCACTTCATGACTTGTGGTTTTCACACATTCAAGGACACCGATTCTTGCCAGCTGATCCGCAAGTGCCCGGAAATAACAGTTCCCGTCACCTTGTACGTCGGACCTCAGCCTCAGTCCACACCTCTCAGCATTCGAGAGCAGGCGGGCACGATGAGAATCTATACGTGATTGAGGAAATGTTGTTATCTGATAATTATTACTAACGTCATTCATTAGGTTCAGACCTACAAATAATTAATCTAGAGACCATTACACGAAGAGGTTGGGTATTATTTTCTTACTAAACGTTCCCCTATGTAACGTTCTATTTTAGGCGTTCTCTTTTACACAGAACGACAACCGTTCTGGAATAGAAGATAAAATATTTGAATGTTTTTAAGTGCTTCTTTGTAAAAATAATTGCTCACTTATTAGCCAAGACACCTATTCATCACCCCACAGACACATCAAATCCCGTTAAGTCCGACGATATCCACGGAGAGTTAATACAAAATAACAATATCAACCCTGAGGGGAATTGAGGTATGCCGACGTCACCTATGTTGAAAGTGTTCATACGAGAAACAGAGATTGAGCCAACCGTCCTGGTCCCTGGTTACTTCGACACAAAGCTGCATGTGTAGATTAAATGTCGAACTTGGAGGGTACATTGCCTGCCTACATTACGGTCGGGAATTCGCCTGAGGATGTGAGGTCTGTAATCCGAGGAACCAACACACTTCTCTGCTAACTCCACATGCTTCAACTTGGCTTAACGTTCGCGGTGAATATGGCACACCATCACATGTATCAGCCTCTGTTGAGTCATGGTGCTCCGTAGCCATGTCTTCAAACGCCTCAAAGCACTAACAGATCTCTCTGCTTCTTTTGAACTGGCGGGGGAGACGAGGAGCAACCGCAAGAGAGCTTCGACTTCACCAAACATAGCCCGTACCGCTGGAATCATCGACATGTATATTTGTCTATTACCCTTCAACCGACGACGACTGGAACTGGCCTCGAAAGAAAGCAGACTAATTTTAAGATTGTCGGAGAGCTAAGGGTACCAACTCACGAGATCTGGGTAGAATTCTCCATTCAGCAACATTGACGCCAACTTGTTCTGTGTGTCTATGTTCGTAGAAGAGAGGTAATGGCCTAGATTGGTAGCAGCGCTGTCGATTACCTTGTAATGGTCACTGCGGAAGTTCTCTTCAGTGGACTGCACAAGTTGCTCGCCATCACCAGCGTACCTTGTATGGATTCTCCGCTGGCGTATTTCTAGAGGGTCCAGGTGCCGTTTTACTGCCTTCTCGTGTGAGTCGTCGAAAATACTCTTGAAACATTCCTCAGAACAAAGCCGCTGAAGTTCCCTTCCCACTACTCCTGCCGATTTG
Organism: Apostichopus californicus; assembly: GCA_020650975.1. Lineage (NCBI taxonomy): Eukaryota > Metazoa > Echinodermata > Holothuroidea > Aspidochirotida > Stichopodidae > Apostichopus > Apostichopus californicus. The sequence continues at coordinate 9,022 of JAIPMN010221975.1, forward strand.
ATCTTACCTGATATGGTTACTTTGGAGCTTTGCAGTGCCCGGTTGAATTTCTCGAGGCATTGGATGATTGGCAGAGCAGCCAGCAATCCGAGAATGCAACTGACAGATGAGACACACTTCATCATTCCTGTGGCTATGGATGCTACGTTGGTGCCAAACTCAGCTGATGCTGTACCTAATGATTATATGACATCTTCGTAATTGTCCAGAAAGGCTCTAATAGAAGTTGAGTGCGCTAGCCACTAGGTTGGACAGATAGACTTCATTCGACCTGGAGATGCATGACTGCCATCGTCATTGTGCAAGTCTAGATACAGGCTTTTGAACTTCCTTGAACTCTTGTATAACTTGCCCAGCTCCTGAAAATGATCTAGGGCACTTCTGATGAACGCTGCAACCTGGACAGCTTTTGCCACAATCAGATGCGACACATGTGTCCCGCAGTGAGTGTTTAACGCTGGAGTTTCTTTACTTCGGCCTGGCATCCTCGATATTTGCCAGCCATGTTGCTCGCGCCGTCATATGTCTGTGCTCGTAGATTCTCGATCGGCAGTTGGTATCTAATCAATACGTCCTTCAACATGTTGCACAGCGTGGACCCCGTTGTTGAGGATAGCTCATAGAGACCCAGGAACTCTTCTCTGACGTCGAAATTGCCATCGACATACCTGATACATAACGATTCCTGCTCCTTTCCTGTGCAGTCTTGTGTACCATCGATGATTATTCCGAAGACACTGCAATCACTGCTGCTCTTGATGTCGTAGCATAAATTTCTCAATATCTCATGGCTCATTAGCTGTAGCATCTCGTTCTGATAAACCCCAGAAGTATAAGACGTCTTTCTTTCGAGCCACGATTTAAGGTTGTCATCATCGGATCCCCGCAGCTGCAGCAAGGCGTTAAAGTTCCCGCTGATCGTTTCTTTTCCTCGAATCGCTAGTCCCTGCTGAGCTAGATACTGGAGGGAGGATAATATATTCACCAACGCTTTCTGGGCCGACAGTTGAGAACACGACGTCTTTTATTCAGCTGCACATCCACACCATGTGATTTCTTACGCGACGTCAGATTTGCTACGGAAATCCGATGCGCATCAGACTTCTCATGCTTGTGGCATTTTTCAATGGCCTTTTTCCAGTTCTTGAAACCTGTTGATATGAAAGTGTCTTCTTGATATTTCGCCATCCCAGTTAGATTTTGCAATGTTGCATCTAAACAGGTGAAACATAACACGCCACCGAGTTCCGCAGAAACATGAACCCATGGGAATTTCTCATACCACGTCGTTTGGAACTTTAGTGTCCTATTGCCCAGCACTTGCGATGGCAGACAGGGTACATCCTTGGGCTGGTGTGGCTTGTCATGAAGTGGCACGGCTCGTTTCGTGGCCTCGACAGAGCTTGTGGTACAATTAGGCGGTATTTGAAAAGCTAACCGGGTGGTGAACTAGGAGATTCAGGAAAGATCGGTGCTGCTGACGAGCAAGTTGCTTCACGCCCCAGTGTTGAGACGGAGACATCGGATTCAAACTACATTGACTTTCGTCATGTTAGTCTACAGAAGTTGATGGAGGAACTGGTGAGCATGGTGTTGAGGGAGGCAAGGGAGCCGATTCGGTAGATTCCGTATTAGGACTACTGTGTGCACTTTTTGTCGTGGTCGCGGGAGTAGGTGACGTACTTGGTGTCAGCGTTCAAGGTATAGGTGGTGTATCAGCCAATGTAGATTCGATGCCGATGTCTTGGGTTCCTGTGCTGCCGGTCTGAAAGGAAAGCGGAACAACATTGTCAATAGGATTTGAAAAATATACTCTATTAAAAGTAAATTCGTTGATCCGTCTCCCAAAATTATATGGCACGATTCTTACAACACATGCATTGGGTTAGAATAATTTTGACGATGTTCTGGCGTGATCTTCAGAATCCGTTAGAATTACACAAAGAAATGGTCAATATTGCACACACAAAGTTGCACCTATTATAAACAATGACAAGGCCCAGGGGCACTAAGGTCCATTGGCCCGATCATTCAGGGAACAGTTAGGGAACTCACTGTACTAGTTTTTCAATGAGTTTAGAGGCAAGTTTATCCACTTTTTCACCATATGAGGATACAGGTCTTAACACTGCACTTTCGTCAGCTGCAAGCCTTTTCCTAGTACATTGAGGCAATGCCACTGTGGCATGACCTCAATGTGGAGATGTGGGTTATTAACCAGCAGACGGCAACTTACCAATTGCCCACCCCTCGTTCAGAAGCGGCGCCAGGCATTTTCATTTCCTTGGACTTCATTTTGCTCTATTTTTTCTTAAATAAATACAAACTCTGGAGGGTTGTTCAACTGTCTCTCAGTGGAAATGGTCACCTCACTGAATCGGACGCTTCAGTTACTTATGCAGCGACCGGCCTCCACTGAGATAGGGTCAAATATTCCCGATGATAACACTGGAAATGTAGGCTAGGGCTACCGTGGCACTGAATATATTACCTGCGTCACACAAGCACACCAACGCACTTTGCAAGCTTACGAGGAGTTCGTTCTCCAAGCTTAACAAGCCTGGCTAATTGACCAGGTTCCTTCGGTGGTAAACTTTTCTGGGAGTGCGGAATTATTTGTCTCTTCAAGGGACATTTTGAGGGAATTCATAAAACTCACATCTCCTACTGTAGCCTATTCTGCAATTGTCTTGAATAAAGAGAGATGGGAGTAGAGATAGTCTAGACTGACTTCACCCTTCACTTAATTAGGCATTCAAACATATTGAAATAAAGAGACAAGGTCATTTTCAGCTATAGTATAGACATTTACGCTTGTTAAGGTTAGAAATAGATGAACCGTCGGGGCAACAGGCCCTCGTCGGGGTCTGCCCATTTTCGCGAACCCACCTGGGCTCCCCGACGTTTTTTCGCTTTGCTCCCTGACGGGGGGGGGGGGGCACTACTTCCCGACGGGGGGCACCCCGGCCCCAGATGGTGCCGTCCCTGCCCTTGTTTTTCCCTGTTCCAATCTCTCTCATGCTGAGCGAAAACCGAGAAGACAGCAGGTACAATTTTAAGGTCTTTGGTATGACCAGGGTGGGATTGAATCCCAGTCTCCCCTATAATATGACGCTATACCAACTGTGCCATCCATCAGTAGAATATTAGCCAGCAATCGTCAAGGTATTAAACCCTTATGCATGTGCTTGGATAATCACCGTGTTGTGCTTCAAGAGGCAACACACCAATTTACCAATATCCTATAGGAATCTTGGAAATTATCTCAATGGCAGTCTCACCTTTTGGGGATAGACAGACCGAAGAACGAATGTATTGTACTTTGCTTCCCTATGTTCATCGTAAATCTAGCGAAAGTTTGTCGTGAATCTGCCGTATTGGATGATAACAAAAACTGTCGATGGATATGATCAATCTATTCTTGAATAACACATTTCAGGAAAGAACTGAAAATTTGAAAAAAAATGAAGTATCTTCCAAAATCGCTCATTGTGCAACCTGTTCTGTTGCCCTCGTCAAAATTCATTAAAAACGGGGTTTGACGAATGAAGGTGATATTATTATTCCTTGGATATAATGTACTACACTCGTAGTCACTGCAAATGGAAAAATATACCCTTCTAGACAATAGTCAGAATTTACCAAACTCTACTAAGAATGTTAAAGGACCGCGGTGATCCCCTGTCACAAGAGGCATCTTAAGGGGAGTACTTGTGACTACCTCTAGGAGACAATGTATATATTATTCAGAGGGCCAACTGTGCTTACTAATGACGTCATAACTCAATCCATTGATGGTTGCAGGCAGCTAGATTTAGTCTGGTTTTTGGACTAGCGGCAGACAGACTTACCCTGCCTATGCAGGGACCCATAGTACGATTTCTTGCCAAAATGATTTAGGGCAATGGCTAATCGAACTTCCTTACTTTAGGTCATGTGGCTTCTGTTTTATCCCCAGAATAGAATAGTTCACCCCAGTGGCGTGGCCAGGGGGCATCGGGCCATGCCCCTCCTTCTCCGGCAGTAAGCCATTTTTAGATGATATAAATTCTCAAACACAAATTTCACTTCCAAAGATGACAAATTTAGCACCAGATAGCATGTAAGGACTCCAGGCCTTAGCAATGGCAAAAGCTTGGCTTCAGCCCTCTTCCCCCTGCCTTGTCCGACCTTCAAAGGGCTCACGAGGGCATTTCAGTCAGCGGTGTCGTATCTCCTCCGCCACTGGCTCCGCGCCGTATATTTGGAGAGACAAATTGACTATATACAGTTACCAGATTATCGTGGGCATTTTTTCTACAATCGAGTTGTTAACCTGTGCACGCACTGTAAACATTTTGTCCATCAGTTGTATTGAAATATTACATTGTTTTGCGATCAATTGCATTAAAATATCACACCTGTATCCTCAATAACTCAATCAAGATTATCCACCAAATTTGGGTTCAAGTGTTCAAGAGTCTGCAGCAGTAACCCTCAACTGCATGATTGTTACTATACTATACATACACACAATTAACTAGCAATTCCCACCTGCCGAAGACATTGCTGATGAGGGAGCTCCAAGGTCTTTGGTGAGGTATTGTTCTTGATCGTCATCTGGTTCTGAAAAGTGGAATAGTTATC
>JAIPMN010222922.1:0-25958 GCA_020650975.1 Apostichopus californicus
ATATCCAGTCATTAATATCTATTCAGACATTAAGCATTAATAAGATAGATATTCAGATCTGAGTAAGTTAACTATTTGAACATTAATAACTAAATATTTACTCAGAAACAGGTTCTTAATATTTCTAACCATTACCAAATTCACGTGCAAATACATTATATTAGTAACATGCCTAAATATTCCAGTATTGAGACATTAATAAGTCCAGATCTGATATCTTATTATCTAGGTATATTGAAATATTGAGATGCAAGCTATTCATACATTAAGCATTAAATTAACGCCATAATGATATATAAATATATCAATATCCAGTCATTAAATTAGACTGTACTTAAATATCAAAATGAAAGATCGTTTAAATATGTAACCATCATACATTGATACATCAAAATAAAAGTTATTAGTGCGTTGATCAATGATCGTTAACTTAGAATGTCACCTCAAAAACTCCGTAGCATTCCTTTAAACTAATCTGAATGCTGTGCTATTTGACTTTACATTGATACAATATCACCATTACACACTCGAATGCTAAACGCGGATATTATGTATTTAGAACGTGTGTTAGTATTGATGGCTGTCAGCCTAGCTTTTTCAGGTTTGTATAGTTTGTTTTCCTATGTTTATGTGAGCGAATACATGACAGTACATTAATGTAAACATTGCAATTTCATTTTTAAAATAGTTTTTTCTATTAACAAACAGGCTTCCCAAACGGAAAATTTAAGCAATGTTTGTGGAATACGACTTTTAGCAAGAAGGTTTCTTTGGTAGCTTGCCGAGTACCTAACGACAATGAATTGTGCCTGGTGTGTCCCATGGATATTTCTGTGTCCAGCGATGTAATTTGGAGACGGCACGACGAAAGGATTTTTCTGAATGAACATCGATTAGTTGATGATAATATTTTGCGGGATGTGTGTCACCCTACATTTTCCTCCCTATTCATCCCAACTGTTACCTTCCATAACGCAAACGAAACGTACCAATGTAAAAGTCAGAATGGAACTACCGTGACGTTTATACTGAGAATTATAGGTAGGTAACGATAGAACGTGATATGCTTATATTCCTGTTTCTTAACTACTAGTGTAATTAAAAATCAATCCGCTTAAAATAACTTGAGAACAGTGTTGTCAGTCCTAAATATTTATATCTCTAAGGCCAAATTCATACTTAACTTGATATATTACAGACACAATTTAATTCATGCAATACATTTTTGTTCTTCAATTTAGTCCATCCTACACTTTCGATTTCAACACAGTCAGCCGGGTCATTTTGCTCAGAAATAATGAAGAGACTAGAATGCATTGCAAATGAAGTTTTGCAGCCAGTGACGATGAAGTGGACAGTGAACAACAATGAGATTTCAAGTAAAACATTTTATGAGATTTCGAATCAAACAGTTGCATGGACGAAGACATTCAATATCCTTAGGGAAACTGACGTTGTTAAATGCAAAGTGTCTGGACCGTATATCACTCAGGTCACAACGTCATTCAACTGCTCTCGAAACGATGAAGAGCTAGGTAGGTCAATTTGATTGAATTCATAACATTCAGGTAATCATTTATCAGTCTGACAAAGTCGATATTTTGATCATTCTTATTAATCCATGATACGTTGATTTGAGAGACGAAGTGTCTGAAATATACCCACGTAAACAGTTCTGTTCACTATTAATAAGCAATTATTTAATGAAGTTGTTGATGTTTCATGTGACGGTTGATGCATAAATAAATATATATATAGGTGTGTGTGTGCGTGTGTGTGTGCGCGTGTGTGAGTGTGAGTATACGCAGCACAAGCATTGGCAGGGGTAGACTCGACCCTGATATTTTGATGAGAGAAGTCTCGGCTATCTTTGTACTATAAAATAAATCAAAAGCGAAAGGTAAGTAAGAACGAGTTCATTGAGACTGCAATGTCAAGTGCAAACGAGTAGTGTCATTTACAGAAACTATCAAATTTACCATGAAAAGAAAAACACTTTTGATGAACTAACTGCAACGGCTGAAAGGAACAAAGAATTTTACAGTATAGTTTTGATACAAAATCTAATAGTAACATTAAATACGACGTTATTCAGAATGATTAAATTGAGATACAACGTGAATACTTTTAGATAAACTTTAGAAATTATATTTGGCATTAAGAATGAACTAATCTCAATGCACAAACCATTTGATTACAAGAACGGATTTAAGTAGAAAACATAATTTAAAAAGTAAATTACAAAAGTTTCTTTTATTGAACCTATAGCTACAGATGAGCATAATTCAGGATCCGACGGGACGAGGTTACTACTGGCTGTCTTTACAATCACTCTTCTTTGCTTTATTGCTTTGATCATAATCCTTACAGTCACATTCATCGTAAGGAGAAGTCAACAAAGTAAGCTGTTATGTTAGGTTTACTTGTCACGTGATGGTCTTCTCACCAAACACCTGTTCAGAGGAAGCATTTAAATTATTACATACAATTTGTGAGATCCGATTAGAATAGCTATGCATAATGTTAGCAATGACGAAAGCGTCCCAAACCATACTCATAGTGGAGAAAGAGGATTGAATCCGAAGGAAGGGACAAGAGACAGGGGAACATGAAACTTGAATTGAAGAGTCAACCACAAATTTAACTCAAATTTCCAGCACTCCAAATTTCAGTATTTTAGTGCCATATTACATTTCTTAGCTAAAAGAAATAAGTTAAAGTGATTTTATTAAAGAGCACTTTTTATTTAATAAAAACGAGTTTTAGCATGGTATCTCACCAGACAAGGGGCACCTGACCACGGTGTTGCTATTCTCTCACACTACCCAGACCAACTCAATGATTCATGTTTTTTCTTTTTAAAGAAACTGTTTGTTATTAGTTATAGTTGATTCTTGAAACAAAATCCATTCCGTATCACATTGCCGTTTTGTATTCATTTTTATATTCAGTTCATATGCTTTGAGATTCCATATTGTACTTGTATTTATTTAACTTGGATGTACCGATGATAAGTTCATCAGAGCGAGCAGTGTTAGCAAAGAACTCCCTTGTTTACACCACTCGGCCTGCATGGGTATTTGTAGAATACAAACAAACTTCTGACATTGATCTCTTTCTTTCTATATTTTCTTGAAGGAAATCGTAGCTTTAAAGCTCAGTCGTGAGTATCCCAATGTTATTCATTATATTTATCTTAACTAACATCTATGACCGCCATAATAATATGTTATTACTGCAAACCTTCAGTATCCAAACACTCAAAAGTGTACCCACCAACTAAGTGTTGTAGATTACATCTAAAGACTTTCATAATGTTGAGTGCATTGCTAGGCACATTGGTGTTGTTTCCTCCTTATCACAATAAACTTATCACAGAAAATCTAAATCTGTCTCGTTTTTCCAGTAAATAAACAGTCTTAAATTTGCATGTGGTTTTCAATTTTCATTTCCTTCATGTTAGGATCTGGAAGAATAGAAACATCGATATTTAAAATTTTTGTTTGAAAAGAGCATTACATTATTAATCTAAACTCTATTAATATTCCATTCTTGTACGAATATCGTCCTAGTCAGCCCTTACTTTACTCACTTGCCTATCATCCCAAGGCTACATTATAGTCTGCTAATAACTTGTTTTTTTACTTTTTCTTATTTGATTCATAGAACTCCCTTACCGGACTTACCACTTTCTGAAAACCGAGTACCCAAAGATGTAGAATATGAATCTCCAGATGAATTACATGGTTTCCGTTCTTTTCTTTTAAAATTCGTTTCAGACAAAGCAGACTCACTTGCAGTTGGCGTACATCATATATTCTTGAAATAAGAGAAACACGATGGCTTAAGATAGTATAAAAAACTTGTTGTTAGAGCCTACAAACATGGATAAAACGTTATTTCTTACTAAAACTGTTTGATTTCTTCTTTACTGTGTGAGTGGGTGTATTGCAAGGTATTCATAAAGTATTTCTGATCAGCCTAGCCAAGAGGCAGACATCAACTAAGTAAGACAGGCTTTGCTGCTACTATTACGCAATACTCTTGTTTGTCACTTTACATTGTATTTGAAAGTCTACCTTTAAAATTTTCTTCCCCAGAGGTAAGATATTAATGCAACACATATGATGATAACATAACTATTTTATATTTTACGTCACGTGGGAAATCTGTGCGATACTTTAGTCATCCTGGATACTGACACAGCTAAGAATGAAGAGAAATTCGTTATTGAATAAGTGGCTTAGCATTGTGTGCCATTTATTAACAATTGACAGCAATATCTTCTTCATAGGATACTAAATTGATCACATATATTACAACATAACATTGCATTACATATATTAAAAATTGTCATTATTTACAGCCAAATACAAAGTTCACACCAAGTGATTACTTTGTAACTATGGTCTGTTATAATGGTGTGTCATGATTTTATCCAGTGGTAGTTTCACGTCTGGCTTTGATCATGTTGAATCGAAAGCAGAAGTTACTTGTGCTTATATACACATCAGTCGAGATGTTGCGTATGCACTTGACACAGAATAAGGAATCACACACTGTGTGAGCTGTGACAAATACCTCATAAATTATCAAATCCATACTTTGCGTGTTCAGTTTCGTGTCAGGAGTCGACCAAACTTACTTTGCGCTTTATACACATCATTGTTACGGAAAAATCTGTTACACTTGTTTTAGATCATATCAACTTCTTGAAATATCGTACACAAAGTAGGTTTACTCTAAAGTTGCCCTTCATTACTTTCAACTATTTAGCACTCCATATCTGTGCGCTGAAAGTCGTAACACGGGCTATTATTTCTTGTGTAAGCACAAAGCAAAAGCGATGATACCCTCACGTCAATATCATTCCCAGATTTCAGTAAACAGTACCGGAAACAATAAAAGAAAGAATACAACTAAATTGTAACGCCGGTTTGCACACCAAACTGGCCACATTAAAATACAAAGGTGACGTTTGCTGTAATTTCTTTCTTAGTTGTAAAGTATGTCTCTCGAACATGCATGCAAAAAAAACAAGCACTCAGCAATGTTTATCAAACCGACTTGACAGAAGAGTAATCGCATAAACCAAATGTTTGTCTTAAATACTGATGGTGTCTCGAAGATGGTTATTTAAATATTCAAATTGGCGATGCTTAAAATTGACAAGAACATGATTCCTGTGTAGACAAGAACTACTCTTGGTGTTGAAAGATATTAAACTTCTGCACGGTACCGAGAAGTTAAAGGTTATTTGCTTACTTGCACTACCTAACATGATAGAATGGACGGGTTTGCGTCTTTTCTGTTGTCGGCTATAAAATATGCACTCAAGTTTTGTATAAAAACTAGCTGTTACAAAAATGTACATTTAAGTCTCATCAGCTTTTCAAAGGAATATTTAAAATATAATATGCATTTCCATATTTGATTTTTAGATGTTGTGTACTTTTATGGAGACAACGTTGTTTATCATCGATCAGACATTTTGCTTGAGAAACGTCTACAGAGCTCAGGACGTATGATAAGATGGAAAGCTTCTCTTCAAAATGGGAACAGACCTCCCTTTATAGCCAACACTTTACCAGGTTATTATATGAATCAAACACTTTAAACTTGCGTGAATGTTGTTATTTTTCTTTCGACTCATTGATAAAATAGGGTAAAAAGAGTTCTAATTTAGCTCGTGCCTCATTGACATATAATTTAAATAATTGGTTCTGAAATAATGTATTAATTATTCCAGCTAAATTTATGTAACAATACAACTTGCAATTGATATGCAATAATTAATTACAGCATGTTGATTGACAAGGGAGTTATTTAACCTACACTAAAACATTACAAGGGGATTTCATAAAGGAACTTTTAATTATACAGGTTGTCTGGTCATAATATCTGCGTGAAAAGTAACAGTCAAATTATTGTGTTATATACCGGCATTAGTATTTGTGGGATGCAATAGTCATTCACTAATGATGATTTGCGTTATTAACTAATGTTCCACCATGCGTCACATTCTATTACATCGTAAGGTGATCCAATTACTAGGGAAACCAATGTTCTAATGTCCCCTTCACCCACCTGTCACACACACATGCACACGCATGCACACAGTGCGCAGAAATACCCACAGTTGTCTATCCACAAAACAACAATGTTCACGGCTCGTACAATTTCGGTAACCTCTGCTGAGATGATCAAGGAGTTTCTCTTACTGGTGAACAAAAGCCCCTGTCCCTCCATTTCTAACCAAAACTATGACTATGTGGGTACATTCACGTGTTGTAGTTCTAGATCCATATAAAACCGTTAGCCATTCAACCAGCTAAGACAAAGATCGCTGAGCTTTTGTCTGTTACACACGTCTACAACCGTCAGAGTTGCAATTGTGAATATATTTACGTACCTGTGTGTGTTTGTATGTTTTTGTTTCTTGTCTCTCTCTTTCTCTTTCTCTTTCTCTTTTATTTCATTATTTTTGTTTTGGTAACTTGTTTTCTTTTTGTGCATTTCTTGCTTATATTGCAGATTCTTCATCGAGGGATGATTGGTGTGAGATTCGATTGTTTGCAGAATATCTTCGTAACATACCAAAACATGTGAATATTGTCGACATCGTAGGATGTGACACGAATAAAAGTACTGTAATAAAACTTGATATTCTATTTCATGATACGAATCCCAAAATTTAATGTAAGAGCAAACTGCTGCAATATATCATGTAGTAAATAAGTGCAGTCTAAAGCAGGGTCAGAAATTTATTGATTCGTTATTTATGATATTTTTAATTTATTTTGTTTTCACAACATGCATTTAAATGTTTACAAATATCAAATAACATGAAAAAGTAGTGAATAATACATGAAGTGAAGGAAACGTTCTACTTTAATTTAAAATTATACCGTTATTGTTAAAAACGATGACAAAAAGAAAATCATCTTTGTTGTTGAATGTTTGAAAGAATTACGTTTCTTCATATTCTATTCTTGACAGCCCCTCACTTCATTTACACTGAATATGTAACAAATGGAACACTGAAAGACTTCCTGATTCAAAGTTCAGATGGATATGGATATTCAACATCTATTTACAGCCCTCATGGTGACTCAGCTACCGCGTATGTTAAACTAAAACAGTTGGCGTCGTTCTCCTATGAGGTTTTGGATGCAATGATTTTTCTAGAATCAATAGACGTAAGTTGTGAACCGTATAGGCTAGCTAATTATGTAAAATTTGTCAATAAAAACAGCCATGTTTTTTATTTTCTAGTAATCGTAACCACCAACTGGCGTTCCTGCTCTCAATGATGGTGCTCGTTTACCGTCCGAAGAACAAGTTAGCCTAAGCAAGTGAAATAATAGCTAAAAGCATAATCATATTTGACCTACTCCTCTCATAGTGCTAGAACTATACGTATAAATGTGTTTATTAGGGCGAGAGGTTAATAATATTGACGCACAACTAATTTACAAGATTCTTAATATGATACAAATATGTTTGGGTTTCTTTACTTTAAAATTACTACATTCTAGAATTAATACCTATGCATTGCCAACCAGATAAAGTCAAGTATTGTTGGGTGAAATGTTATCTAGTCAATTATCTTTATATAAAATAACGTTCTTGTATTTTCATGTTAAATCCCTTCGAGACCACCGACGAATATGTGGGCACGAGACATACACTTGTTATTTTGATTTATCACTCTAACACATGCATCAGTAATTAAATACGTCAAGAAATATTGTGGAAATTGCACTATTTCATGACTAAAGTAAATATCTCGTTCCCATATATATCTCTGTTTTCTCTACTAAAATTAAAGGAGCGCTTGCATTAGGTATATTTATTGTGCTGTTGTAAGTTCAGATGATTATATTCCACTGGTTCTAAATTTCTCAGTGCGATCATCCTGGAGTTTGTGCCAAAAAGGTTCTTATGAGTTCCAGAGATGTCTGTAAATTATATGATTTCAACGCCTGTTCTACCACCAAGAAGTTTATATCCGGCATAGACTTTGAGGTACGTATTGTATGGAAACCTTAAGTGGGAAAAATAACTCAAAATGTGTATCTTGGCTTTAGATCCACTTTATATTTACTTCAACTTGAAACATCACATCGCATGAACTGATAACTTTTTAAAATATATTTAACTTTCTTAAATGTCCAAGTAAACTTTCTTAAAGTGAATAAAGTACATAGTTAACATATGTTAGTTGATTTGAATGCTAAAGGAAGTTAAACTTGATACTTAATGAAGATATCACAGTTATTAAGGACATAGAAGTAGTTATTTAAGGATTAAACAGTGGATTTTTAAAAAAAATGCGAATTAATTGTCCCTTCAGGGCTTCCATTGTATGGAGAACTTTGCCCACTTCTCTTTCTTACGTTAATCACAATCTTGTAATCATGTTATCACAATCATGCAATTTATATAATACTGACGGCGCTAACCAACTTTGATGTTTCAATGTTAACTTGGAAAAGTGCCCCTTTTTGTGTGTCGCAGGTACTTCAGGCTTTGTTGCCTTAAAACGTTTGTCTGCTTCCATCAGAACAGATCGCCGATGACCTTGTACCATCCACTATAACATTAAGTCGTTTTAAATTTACGAGGTATCACGTAAATGTATATATTTTACTGACACTATATTATCCTTTGCAGAGATGCAGCCGTCTCCCATGGTTTGCACCAGAAACAATATTCAAACGTAAATACAGTCGTTCAAGTGATTCCTGGTCTTTTGCAGTATTCATGTGGGAGGTCTACTCAAACGGTAAAGAAACGACGGTACCTTTTTTGTCAAGGAAGCTACCATGCTACAAAGAATATTTCACGGATGGCCAGTAAAACAAAATCTCATATGTATTTTCTCTCTTGCTTGCACCAAATGGAGTTATAAAAGCTCACTTTGTATGTATGTTGCATAAATGTAGTAAAAATCCTAACAAATGAATGAAATGAAATATTACATTAGTATGAGTCTTACATATAGTTCAAGATTTCAAACATTTAAAACAATTGGCATTTTCCTACAGATCTGAAGTACAATTTCTACTTTAGTCAGTTATTAAAAATACTCTTTAATAATTACTATGTGATTTCAAATTTTGACAAACTTGAGTCACTCATGCAAGTAAATAGAAGTGAACAAGCTGCGTTACATTTGCGAGAGCACTCTATGAACATGATATTTTCATCAATAATTCGTTTTGTCTGTCCTTGACTGATTCATGATTGTACATAGGCCTCCACGGATTATTTTCTTGTCGCAGGTGAGACACCATTTATCCAGAGAACATTAGGCGACATTAAATCTGCATTTGATGAAAGCCCTCCTCTGTCGCAACCAAACCGTTGTCCAAATGAAATGTAAGCACTATACACATTGTATATAACACAATTTAACATCATATTTTAACAGTTTTGCTAATTTCAATGTAATCTATAATGCTATACTAGTTTCCTGTTGCACTGTGCCTACTCTGAAGAGTAATAATTACATATATACTCTTAAGAGTTTCACTTAGAGAATCATAATCTTTATGATTCTGTTATGTTAGATCTATAGTTTGCAAATGTCAACTGTTTGTTGGCTTCCGACGTAACTGTGATGTTTAACTGATAGTGTTGGTTTGTTTTATTAACATCTGAAGCAATTTTGTTGCGTTTTGACTTAACTTTGACTCAGCACTAATTGTTAATCTCTTTTTTATCCTCCTGTTTGTCTGTTTATTTGTTTGTCCCTTTTTAAATCAAATGTACAGTTGTTCACCATTGTCTTATTTAACTCCAATAATAGCTACCTGTTAATGAAACATTGTCTTTGTCTTCAACCCGAAACGAGGATAAAGTTGGCGAAGCTCAAAGAAGGGTTGAAACGATTCATTGATGGTGAAAGTGTCGTAAGTAAGATTTCAATTGTTTCGATGATAAAATAATTTAGAGAATTACAGTCTTGATTTCAAGCAATGAGGAACAATATTACTCTATACACTATATAAAGGCGCAATTTAGAGAAAATATACGCACTCTCTCAAGAATATCACTAAGGAAAGTTTACTCTGCATACTTTGTATACTTAACTCATTTTGTGGAATGTGAATAAAAGAAGCGAAGAATTAGTAGAAATTTCTTACGATCAAATTATTTTACTACTAAACGCTGTATAAATAGTGAGAGCACGGCTCCTACGCTACTTCTGTAACAAAGAATGCACGTTTTAATTTGATGATTAGATTGAAGAATAAATGTTTATCAAATATTATGACCCAGTCCGCCTTATAATATTTAATAGTCGACGAACAAAATTTCGAGTATACTAGAAAGAATGACTAAGAAGAAATTAATTCGTTTATTGCGTGCTTATATCTTAGGTCGTCTATTTCCTATTGTTATGTTATTCACAATTCAAAAGACCAACCATGATACATTCATCTTTTATGGTTGTCTTTCTTAAAGAAAACTATTTGAGAATTATCGTATCAGTCATTTTATTCCTTGTAGCCTACCTGCCTCTCAGCATTTTCATACTTAAGTTTTCTTTTCTTTTGAACTCAAATCATTTTCTGAAAAATTATTTTCTGCATGAAGTAAGTTAAAACAAAAGAAGCTTACAGAACCACAGTTATTTTCCAAACTGCTTACAAAGAAAAGTATTTCACAGACTAATAAGAGATAACTACAGATTTTCTACAGGGTGACGCAAAGTAAAATGTTTTTTTACTTAACATAGGATAATTTATGAAACATTGAACAATTTCTATTTTCAAAATATTTACAGTCTGTATTTACAGAGCGTTCCAACCCACTAGTTGGAATGTGAGTTATTACGTACTTTTAAACTATTGTAACGACAATTTCGAAAATAACTAACGGAGCCCGATGGTCATGAATTTGGTGACTATTGTTATGCAAATAAGTTGAAAGCTGCCACTTGTCTTACTCCTACTGTTCACAATTAACTAACTGGTTACACATTCTCTCCCACAGATATACACCAAAACCTACAGTCATTCTATTTATCGCTAAAGTTTGCAGCTGTAGTGTGGGGTCAAGTATAGTTGAGCTTCAAAGCATACCTCTAGACAGAACGTGAAGACATGCATAGCTCAAAATGATTACCATTAACTCACTCTGATTAAGAGAACTACAAACATTTATATACGTCGACCTATTGATGCTGAGTTTTGTCTGTATTTAAAATGTAGTGATGAGTAAAACTGTGACATGAATATCGTAACACAAAAGTAATGAACAAAAATGTATTTCAAACTTTAGCAGAATTTCGCGAAATGTGACAACCTATTATATTTAAACACCCCTACTCATGCCAACATTTCTTAAAGGGAGGCTGGGTACCTTTAAGGCCCTTCCCTAGGACACAAATTTGGTAGCGGATCCTTTCGCCCTTCCAGAACTACAGTTCTGGAACGCCAGTTACTTGCCTCACAAATATGGAACACAGACCAGCTTTGGACATTGTTGGCGAAAAACAAAGACATTTGGAGGAGAAGTGTTGATAAGAAAAGCTAGACGGTATACTGTACAGCATGATAGCTTCAGTTGTCCAATTTTGTATTTTATATCTTACTAGAGCAAGGTTATTTCAATTTTAACTTGAGTTCTAACTTTTAAGTCTTTGATGTTTGTATTAATATATGCACTATTAACATGCAACGTTTGTTAACACACGTAATTTTGAGGGTTTTTGCAAATTAGGTATCTTAACATGCGCATAATGGTCAAATTGCTGTTTTTGGTTCTTTTACTTTGACCATATGACGTCATAAGTCACAGAGGCAATACTTCCCAAGTACACTAATCCACTAATACTAGTACTATACCTAGTACACTTGAAGTCAATATTCTGCACACATAAAAAATCTGGAAAAAAGTTTGGTTGGTTATGCCAACTAGGGCGACCGTACTCCCCGTACTTGTGGGAAACCGTACTGCAGTACAACTCACACTAATTAGATTTTGCATCGACGTATGTACGTACGTGCTAAGTGTATATGTAGTGTACACTAAATTATACATAGACTGGCATTATATAATAAGCCATAACGACGAGTTTGTCAGACGAATGCGGATACTATTGGGTTAAACAGTAGTTCCAATCACTGAAAGTATTAAAGAGTGTCACTGCAAGATACGGTTTATAACCTTATGAAACATAATTACCGGTTGTTATGTTTCACATTTGAGTGGACTTAAAGAATACAACATAACATGCATGTTATTAACTTATAGTTTGGTCTAAATATCCTATTCTTTACAATGCAAAACACAGCCAACGATTGAGAAATTGTCTAGAACAGGTTACATATAGCCGTTGTTAATGTGTACAATGGAAGTTATTTGACTATATAACAACGTGCTGTATATAAGCAGGCATGCCACTGCCTGTTTTATCACTTTTTTATGTCAACCTATATAAATATTTCAATGGTTGCACTTAGTCTCTAAGTATGTATTGTTGGATATTGAAGTACACAGTAGTTTCGGTTTTATAACTTGTTATCGCGATCTTACGGTCTATTGCAAAGGTCAGTATTTTCAGTACCTCCCTGTATGATATGAACACTAAGGCTAAAGTTAGCTTTGATGATAGAGAATCACGAGTATATTCGTAATTGTGTATTTTACAAATATGTACTTTGTTTTTTTTTACATACGATTGGTATAAACCAACGTTTTAAATATAATCAGAAGTTGATAGGTTAATATGTGACAGTCTATTCTAAGACAGGATTTGGCACCAAATCATTGTAATGAAATAATGAAACATATCAAGATGAGTTATACAAAGAATGAAATAACATATAACACTATGAAAGGATATTTCATTCCAAGGAATTATACTATATGTAGAGTTTCAATATGCAATATATCATCGTATCTACATAGGGCAATAGCATATGGCTAATGCTAGCCTAAGGATTATATGCATATCCTGGATATGAAAATAGAATAAAATAATGACCAGTACTTTCGTTGCCGTCAAGTAGTTCCTTTGTTTAAACAACTCATACATTTGACGATATTTCGTGCTCTTGAAGGGGTCCTTGATGTCTAACTTCCTTGTTGTGAATTCAAATGGGAAAATATCATCAATAGATAGACCAGGTTTAATACTAATATATATATTATTTCCAACGCACATTCTAGCCTAGGTGCCATTATTCCATGTTTTTCTTTCTTTTTTTCGATCCTTTTTTTTTGGCGAAAATGAAACCAAACTATCATTCATTTCCAACAATCTACTTCAGGGTCTCGCAACCCACCACCCCACCCTACGCCCATGGCTGTATTGTACGTGAGTTCAATTGTAAAAATACAAACAAAATAGCAGGATTGAGCCTGCATTTCTTTGGTACATTCTTAACCCTCTTTGAGTTGCTGTATTATATTGACTTGTACAGCAAAGACATGGACAAAACTACAGCAACATGTAGCATTAATTATGTGTACTGCAATACTGGAACCAATCATAAATACAGGGATTACATCGTATTTGGTATATCTTAAGTAGCTTTATACCAGGGAGCTGCTTTAATATTGTTGCGTAGAGGTATGTTTGTTAGCTCCTGTAAGAGCCACTTCGATGTTCCACCATTCGGCAACCGATTATTAGATAAATTTTGGACTTTTAAACTCCCATTATAGCCACTGTTTAGTGAAACTTATTATTATTTATGTTAGTATTCTTCACATTCCAGTTCTGTGTAAGTCCATAACTGTTCTAAGTTTCTTGTTTCTAGTACATAGGCTAAAATGTCCTTTTAATATATGTTATTGATGTGTATAGACTTCTTGTGCAAATGCTCACATTTGTGGTGAAATTTTCTTTACTACGCTCTCCTTAAATTTCAAACAAATAGCTGAGTTACGATTACGTCATCAAGGCTAATTGGTTGAGCCGTATTCCAGCCTATTAAAACAAATAAATTTGAAAAAAACGTTGAAATAGCTAGAATACCAAACGTTCACTCAAATTGTCAACGACAATGGAGGTGGGGTGTCACATATCGGAATTGGGAAACTTTAGGATGAGAAAATGAAACAGTTTCAATACGAGGCATTTGATAATACATTTCGCAAGTCTTATCAGAAATCAGTGTATTTCTGTGATTTAAAGTCACTTCAAGAGAACAAGAATAGATACAAACTCTAAAGCTGAAGCCCAGGATCCCCACTAGCGCTTGGAATATATATTCTAGAGAATAAAAATACCTCTTTCTGACATATATGTACTTCAAGTTACTAAAAGGGATACACAATTACTAAATGGTTATTTGGGAAACGATTCAAAGTATTATAGAAAATGAATTATAAATAACTTATGGCATCATATTAGAAACAAGTTATCCCACATTAGGGTTTCTTTTTACACATCAACGAGGCAGTTTTACTTACATAAATACTTTGGATTTTTTTCAAAACTAGGTCAGCTATACAATTATGAAGATAAGAAAACCAGTTGGGCTTGGGGAAATGTCCCAAATGAATTGTTTGCGTTATTGAAAATTCAACGGTTACTT
Organism: Apostichopus californicus; assembly: GCA_020650975.1. Classification (NCBI taxonomy): domain Eukaryota; kingdom Metazoa; phylum Echinodermata; class Holothuroidea; order Aspidochirotida; family Stichopodidae; genus Apostichopus; species Apostichopus californicus. Next base: position 14,559 of record JAIPMN010222922.1, read on the forward strand.
ATTTTCCATTTTCCCCCTTTCAAATCAAAATGTGACTTGTTCTAGACACTTCTGGCTTTATAATTTCAACGTCTTACGATTTCTACGATTTTTACTATGAATAAGTAGGAAATAATTGCTACACGTCTTTGGAAATATCGTGAATTACCTCTGGTAATACCTGTTTCATTGGTAGGTGACGGGTATTTGTCAAACGTATATGAATAAAAGCAAATGCACAGTCATGCTTTACAGCTAATTATTTACATTAGTAAAATAAGTACCAAACATTTGATATATGTGTTTGTACGCGCATGCGTATGCATGTATATATATTTTTATGTCACCCTACCTTGCTTACATGGTGTTTCAAGTCGGTCGATTTGACACTTCTGATACGTAATGAGTGCAATATGTCTCTGCATTCTATTCAAGGAAAGTACAACTGTCGTAGGTAGTTAAGTTTAATTGATTGTGTACATTAGGAATATATTAATACAAACTATTACATAATCGCTTCGCCATGCTAGCTCGTCTTATGCATTAGCTTTAATTGATATAGTTCTATTCATGCCGCCCAACTAGAAGGATGGGTGTCCTCTCTTTACTACACATTGTTGTCTATCTTTTCGTTATCTGTCAACGTCGATTTACTTATACTCTAATATTGCCGTTCTGCTTTCCCCGTGCCTTCTTCCACGTGGTTGTTTTTTATACCATTCGCAATGAATACACCTCTCTGGCTTGTAAAACTAACCTTCCGCCAATTCATTTACCTTGAAAGTATTGTACTTTACTTGGATGTTCTATATTCGGAATTAGGTTGTGAATAACTTTTACTTGGAACCTTCTTTTCTATATCATTTTGCGAGGAACTTTTCTTCAACCTGTATATTCCCCATTTCTATGACCACGCTTCACCGCCAACCTATTAAGTCAACATTACAGAACCACGCTCTCGCCACCATACCAAACCCACCTCTTTCGTCAACCTACCAGGAACCACACACCTTATCCTTTCTCGTCTCATCTTTTGTGTTCGTGACTGCTGGTTAAGCTCTAGTGGTTGTATCCCTCTTATATATAGCTAGCATTCACATAACACCATATACAAAACAAACTGACTGTATATATACAACTTGCAAATGCTTTTGCAACAGTTCTTGCCAGATAACATGAACGTACCATTGGTAACATGACATGGCCTGACTTGCAAATTGTAAAATACGAAAACCTCAAGTGTACTAGGTCTACAACTTCATAGCTTTCAAATCATAGTTTAGCGTATATCTTACTGCACAGCTGTGTAAACAAGTTAGGATTCATGTTTGACAACATTGTACTAACTTTACTGGTACTTTCTAAGAGTTTAAGTCCGCATACATATATCAACAAAATTCTGACAATTTTAGGGAACACATGTTTCAAGTGCCCATATACTTTACTGGCCAATTTAATTGTCAGTTACAATGAGACTCTTCTTCTGTTTATGTTCATGACCATGTCCATGTAATATCATGTCATGTCATGTTATGGTTAAATGATAATGCTTCAGAGAGCTTCGCTTCTGGACCTTTACTAGCGCTCTCAGATACATTCAACAGAATGGATAGATTGAATGTCTTTTAGCATTTTCTAATATAATTGAATTTCGATAACATATATTTTCAATTATCTCGTATTGTGGGTTAAATTTCAATTGTGATTGTACAGGTAGAAAATGAACGTGGTAAGGTTATTAGGAAATTGCCTGTTATGAGTGGACTTGCATTTGTTAATTAAAAATGCAATTCTAGAGACGGTTTGTTATTACTGTCATTATAACGTGATCGTTTTACGGGAACCTTGAGAAGTTAACATCAACTCTAAATCTGTTTTTTTATTATTTCAAATCCAATGCTCCATAAGCGTAAAAACTATATTGTCTACCGAGTATATATATACAAAGTGGATGTATGGGTATAATAAAAGTGTAAATCATGACAAAGAATTTTAAGGTATTATTGTTGGATATTGAGCCCTTTGGGGAAAGTGCGAAACAAGCAAAAATTAATGGTAGAATAATATCATATGGTTGGTATAAGTCCAGATAAAATTACCTCCGCGATATAATCCGAGGAATTAACCTTTGTCTCTGGGCTATCTTTTTCAGCCAATTGAATTATGTATAATGCATTGGTAATAACTTAGACTTTAATTGCTCTGCTTTCTTGACGAGATCTGCGAATTCTGATTGGTGCATTTTCCGTTCATGAAGGCAACGATGTGAGTACGAGATCATAGTTTATATAACTTGTCCGTGCGGTTGCTAGCCCTATTGGTAGGCGACCAAAATCATCTTTTGTTTTTGATTCCGGATCGTTTAATTCCTTCAACTTGATCCTAGTGAACTGATATCAGCCGACTGGGTCAAGGTTTTCGGTAGGACAGATAAAAGCCCTTTCTTTATAGAAGAGCTTTGGTTGTTATCCAGGGCCACACTGGAAATGTCCGGATGTGTTGTCTTTCTGTGTGACACTCGTCTGGAAAATGTCAGAAGAACCAAAGGACCGATTATGTTAATATGTTCAATGTAAGATCTTTGTCCGTCAATTTTCTTAGCTTAGAAATATTTTACTGTAAACATTTTTTTAGTGTGGAATTTTTAAATATAGTAGTGACAAAGAAAGACCAAGTAGATGCCGAATTTCACAGGTTGTATCTTTACAAGTATTCACTTGGATATATGGGTTACATTCTTAAGGTACAGCTGTGTGGCTTAAGCAATAATTAAAGCAGTATGGCGTAGTGTACAGGGCAAACTACCACAAATCCGTTTTGCGTGTGAAACAGGTGAAGAATAATAGGTTGCCCTGACGGAATCATTTCGGAATGATGTCAAGTTTGTTAACACTTTTCACCGAGGAAGATAATATGTTCTAGTGTGTTGCGTAGCTCTTTAAATACTCTTCATTTATGCAGTGCAATCCAATAGGTGACATCACACTATCGGTTTGCTACTTCGTTCGCTATTTCACTATCTCATAAAGATCAAAGTTGAATTCATTTCAACTCGTTGCGTGATGGTGTTTCTCGGCAGCTTGAAATGGTTTATGTTGAATAGTCTGGTACTGTCCTGAAAAATAAAGAAAATTACTTTATAAAAATAAATCTAAAAGTAACCTTCAGTGAGTGAGCATATTCAACCCATTTGAGCAAGTCAACTGTCAACCCATGTGTCTTCAAACTGCTTTCGCTAAGTAGAGTAACTAAGGCTACGGCGAGAAACCTCAAAGTCAGAGGTTAAATGGGTACATTGCTTTCACTGTATTTTTTTATATCTCCAAACTGATGTCTGTGGGCATTACATTTTGCACCGGTCTTGATAAATATAAACACAGTATAGTCGTTGCTGACGTAAATTCGAAATAATAAAACTGGTTGGTGCTTGTGATAGTGTCGTAGATTCCATTACTGTTACCAAGCTATCACGCAAACTCGTTCTACTCCACTGTACACCATATGTATTATAACCTTCAAAGATACTTTCCAGTTTTGTAAAATATATGTTTACGGTTCCACCGATACTTTTCTTGGGACTTGTGTACGAAATGTTTTCTACAAGGTTAGTTGAAACATTTATACTTACGCTGCATGAAACATTGTAGGGCTCTTCCAAGTTCCACTTTTGAGGTCCAAGAGTTTTTCGTCCCTGAAGTCATCACAAGAACGTCTACTTGAAACTGCAAAATAAATGCATCGAGATCAATCTGAGATTTCATTCTGCATGGCTGCTTTCAATAACTCACAAAGTTAAAATCACTTGTTTTTTATATGGTGTTCCTTATCTTCCACAGTGTATACGATACTTATTAAGTTTAGTTTTAGCGAAAATTGAGATCATATCACTTATAAATTACATGAGAAAGCAATACCTATGCTTGAGGAAAAGATTGAAAAGCCAAAAGAATAATCTAATATTGTATTGAATTTTATAAGCAATAATTATTCCTGTCGTTATGATAAAACTCACTGCAGATCTGCAGCTTTGGTTATTTGCTTTTGACAAAAAGTTGTATAAACACTAAGAGGTAAGATATAGCAACATCTACAGCGGGTGTTGAGTTGATGCTTAAATACAGCAAATGTCGGAGATAAAATTGGGTTACCGTTACAAAGTAAGTAGGCAACGGTTTCAGCTTTCCGAAATAAACATCTGGATTGTTTATATTGTAACATATTTCAAACAACATATATGACACACGTGTACCAGTCATTTACCTTTACAAATACAAAACAATGAATGCATAATTGTCGTTTGAGGTGATGGCGAATGCAGTACAATTGTTTACAAATTATATTATATTTGCCGCAAGCGTTATTGAATTCCTTACCCACTCTCGGTCACTACTCTCGGTCTAAAAGAATTAATAGTTTTCAATGTTTTCGTTTACCTTCATCGTAAGAGCAAACACATTAGCACAAGAAAACACACAATTAACGTCTGATACTTGTAAAAATTTACTTACTTTTTATATTTGTTAAAGTTTCTTTGTCTTGGTATTGGGCACCAACCTTTACAGGAACATTGCATCCTACAAATCTACAAAAAAAAAATGATAATGAACGAGAATAACAATCTCTATATATAGAATTTTGTTTACCGGATACTCAAATTACCAATAAAGTTTTGATACAGCATCTGGCTACTGTTACCTATGGTTGTAATGGGACTGCAATTACAATAATCATTATTCCAATCAGTTGTTGTGTTATTCCAGTGGCAGATATTATTGATATTGTTTGAAAAATGTAACTGTTCTACTCTGTAAGCTGAAAATCCCATATCCAGATTTTGTTCTTAACGCTAGTTGTGGTTGCTTGAAAGTTGGCCTTTTTTGGAGAACCAAGACTTCCTTTCTCTATTAAGTCAATAGTGAGTGGTTTGCTCAGGTGTAATCAGGGCAAACAATTCAAATGCGTGAGTTACTTTGATAAGTTTTTAATATTTCCTTGAAATGTGATACATTTCAAAATGTTTGGTTAGTGGCAGATGTTATCATCATTTATATTTTTATCACTATGCAACTGCTTTGGAAGAATAATATGTGCCTTATTTTTAAAAGGTTTTATATTAGAAAGGAAGTAAAACAATTTTCATATCAATATCAATGATGACATCGCTATATTTGATGTAGCTAAATACATTAATTAAAGAGCTTCGTGTTTTACTTTAACGATACAAAACACTAATAGAATGTGGTTTTAATCCAGGCTGGTGGAAAATTCACTCGAACGATTAAAACGCATTGGAGTGTCCCTTTTAGCAATAATGATTATTAACTTAGTACTAAGTCCTCATCTAATTACCGAATCTGATCTTTGACATTTCTTTTCGCCCACAGTACTATCTCCATTAGTAAACCATCCTTTTGTTCCAGATTGATGTCATATAACTCGATGATGTCAATCTCAGGCAACTTCAGTTGAAGCAGAAAACCCAATGGGCAGTCTGCACCGTATGACATTGCTTCAAATTTAACCTGCGAAATAGATGAGAGAGACATAAGTTCAGCCGTCCTACTTTCTTATGGTCGTGAATCTCGAAACTGATAGCAATAAAATGATTGAAATAAGTGTTTATCCACGTGTCATTATCGTCGTATAGCTTAGTGCATTTCTTGTTATGGATGGGTCATTTGAAGAAAAAAAAGTTTATAACGCATGTGACTAAGTATGGTCAATTTAAGAGAATAAACATTTCTCGCTATGTCTTTGGTATAAAATAAATTTCCACTTTGTAACTGTCTGAAATACTGCATAAGTAATAATTCATATGAAGGAGTTCTATTGGTACGAACGAGTTTTTGGCGTGTGGCAAAGAGCGCTAAATCGTACGAATGAATCAATTGGTAAGACCTCGTTAGTTTGTACGAAGACACTAATACAATCTAAGAGCTATATTCGAATTTCCAGTCTCATGATGTGTAATATATTGCATAAAGTACTGTAAATATTAAGTAAATCAATGGTGTCAGACACTGCTTGTTATAATGACAATTGTTTACTATGATTGTGCCACTTAGGTATATTCCTAGTAAAATACTTGTAAGTTTGTTTGCTTGATTATTTATACTGACAACAAATTAATTTATTTCTGTTATTTCTGACATTTTCATCGGAAAGTTTAACAAACATGCTATATTATTCTTAAACTGATGATAAATTGTATAACGTTCATAAATCCCCCAGACTGATGTTTTCCCTAATAATTGTGACACGTATTGCGTTCCGCATATATTTTGCTTGAGTGTTCAGAATCAATCGGCATATTAATACGATTACAAGAAAAACGATGTCTTATATATTTTGCTCCAAATTAGGAACGTTATGGGCGTTTGAAAAACTTGTTTGTGACTGGTATAACGCGGGTTATGAAGATAGCAAAGCCGGTACTCACATTTGAGCGTAAACACTTGTCAATAAGGAATTTGAATGAATTCTGATGATATCGCTTATCTAAGCGCACGACTTTCATGTTTGTAAGCGGCGAGTACTTCTGCTGAAGAATAAACGGTTTGACTGATTCTTCATTAGTTTCCATATCAAGAGTGTCCTCGTCGTTTTCCGATTCGTAGATGCAATCTGCTAACGTATTCCAGCATCCATTTTTCCATAAGTATTTCAATGTTTCGTCTCTCATCTTCTTAGAAATGCCGCATATGAATCGCAATATTCGGGAGATTCTTATATTTTCTTCTGTCTTGTTTGCTTTTAATGCGCGTAAGATCTTCTTTAAAGCGTCTAAATCCTCTGAAACAATGTATTCCGCAATACAAACCTCTTGAATATAATCATGAGAGAACACATTGTAGTCATGTTTGGACTCGCCAACATTCTGCAACGCTTTGATAGGTTTTATATATCCAATTGATTGAGCCATTTCTATTTCATGAGCTTTGAGACGTGCTTCGTTAAGATCAAAGTTTTTAATCGATTTACTGATATCATAATTTAAAGATGCTTTCGCGAGTTTCATACGTAACGGTAGTAGCTCTCTTAACAAAGCTTCGTTACCCGGCTTCTCCAGGAACCTTCTGTCGAGGCAAGTTATGACTGAACTAATTAATGAAGACATCTTGTTGATGTTCAACTCATAGATTGCCCCATTAATTTGGAGTAGCTTTGATACTATGATATGAATACAAGTAACAATAAACAGCGGCGTGTCCTTAAAGGCTGTCACTAAATCATTCTGATTTAAAATATAAATTGCTTTTTCTATTAAGTCTCCATTGGTTTCTTCAGTGCTTTGCTCTTTTGGTTTACTTCTTGATGCATCAGTTAAATCATTGTTATGAAGTGTTCTTGTTTCACATGGTTTGATGCGTTTGTAATAATCCAGTGTTTTATCGACGTATGTTTTAATCTCGTCTATATTGAATCCTAAAATCTCGACCTTAACGTATGGTTGTTCGTAAATGCATTTTGACTGATCCATCTTTCGTGACGTTACCCACAACCTCAAATGTTGATATTGACTCATCATGGACTCGGCCAATAAACGTTTTAATGAAATATCACCGCGTGAGACAACATGTGATGTATTTTCTTGTTGGTTTATTTCGTCTAATCCATCCAGCAGTATATGACATTTCCTTTTCAGTATAATGTCACACAGTTGTTCACGTGAGATATTCATATCTCCTAACAAATGTGTGTGTAATTGTTCTCCAATGCCGGCATTAATGTCGATTCCTTTCAGTGGCAGGATAAAAAGCATTTCTCCCTTCCTTTCACTTAGTTCCTTCTTTGACCACTGACACGCTAGATACTGACGAAGTGTTGTCTTCCCATGACCAATATCTGCAATAAACAACGCCCTCTTTATTTCTTCAGATACCGTTGGATCGAGCAAGGATTTGCTTGTCTTGGTTTCTGTGGGTCTATTCCGATCAGTAACATGACAAATAGTTTCCGTGTAGAGTCCATCGATGAGAACCTTCTCTCCCCATGGTACTGGTTTTATGTAGCTCATCGGCTGATATCGATCTTGAAGATGATTCATCAACTTATCCATTTGTTCTTAAAACAAGAAGAGTCACAAAAAAATAGTTTAGTCTGAAGTTTTATAAACATTCTTGGGCAAAGAATAATTGTTAACAGATTAAATTTGGTTAAAAATAAATAAATTTCTTTATAAGTTTACTCATTTTTGAAAAGAGGATTTAAGTTAGTCATGTAACATCATTTCTATATTTATACGTGAGTTTTGTAGCATTTCCCTAAAGGGACGATTCACTGGTGCTGCTTACTTTGTCTTTACATGTCAGGAGAAAATAAAATTGTCAAGACTGAATAATACACTGCATCATTACCATCTGATAAAGGCGATGAATGTGTAAGAAGGGGTTCTGTTGCACTCTGTGGAAGATAATAACATGACAGTTAAATGTTAATGAATAAAAATTGACATGTCGTAAAAGAAATAGCGATTCGTGTACTTGAATATTAAGCAATACAAAGTTCCATTCGACGAGACGCAATTACCAATTTAAGGATTATAATGAAAGAAAATATGTGATCAACACGTAGATATTCTAAACGAGCTAAAAAACATCTCGATTATGCATTGGCAACAAGTTAAATTCGACATTATTTCTATTGTTAAATTTATCAGCAATTGTTACCGTAAATATGTTTTGTATATAATATAATTCAAACATTGTTATAAAGCAATATTTCCAAAAGTCAAGGAACGCTTATAGAAAGTCTGAAATATCATAATATGAATAATCAGTACTATTTATACTGAACATACCAATTCGTTGTCATTCTCTTGATGTTCCTTTTTGGAGTTGTCCTTCCTTACTAAAACAATTGTTAAAAAATTGTTTCAAAAATACGTTTTTAAAATTGAAAGAAAAATAAATAAATTCATGAAATTCGATTTCAGAAAAAAAAATGATACTGTTGAGCTACGTTCGAACGATGTACAATATATGTCATCAGTAATGCGTTGGTTCTGCTAATATTTCAATCTACTCACTATTCTAGGACGTCAACTTATCTTTATAATAATCGGGGTACAAGTGTACGTAAGTTATATTTAACCCAATCTTCAGATAATATTAAAACTATACGATATAACACATACACAACTATTAAAATCATAGCAGAACATCCAAGGATATGATTTCATTGTCTGACATGCTGAAATGTTGATCTGCTGATTAAACCTGATTAAAACAGAGAATTAACAGTTATGGGGATATATCTATCTCAAGGCCATTCTTACATGTCAAGGTAGCGAAAAATTACAAAAAGTGATAAAACCACCAATAATCATCCGTATGGGAGTACGCAGTCAAATAATCTAGAAAAACCAAGCGCAATGGGTAAGTGGCGAAGCAAGGAGCGGCGTTTATGGGCACCCAGTCTCCAGATTACTTCAGTGGCTGGCCAAAAAAGGTTTTGAAATTTAAACCAATGAGCAGTGTGACAGTTTATTACATGGTTTAAAAGACGTGGAAAGTATATCAGATTGTGTACACTGTTATTGGATATGCGTATACAGGGTACCTAGATTTTCAGATTGCTATTGACCTCTGCTAGAGATTTTGGAGCACATCAATAGATGTCAGAAAGCTACATTTTTCATATTCGAAAGTACGGTGAACATAACAAACTGCTTCAACTCATGAATATGGAAATTGATCGAATCCTAAAGAATTTGAGCCTGTTTGCCACCGAATGCCAATGATGACAGCTAGGACCTTTACTAGTAGTAGTAGCTTCGGTACCAGATCCACAAATACTACTGAAACTCGCCATTGCAGAATGCGCGCCATCCTTAAATGGTCCTCACAGACGACCCTAAATTCTGCTAAATGTATAGGTCGCAAATGTAAACGTGTCGGTTTATATGGCATTGTGTCATGCCTTTAAATCTATCGTTTCCTTTTGTGGAATTGGGAAAAATCGTATTTTCTCGTCTTTTGAAGGCCTATTAGTACAGCGAAATGCTTGGCACATCGGCAATTTCACAGTACTGGTAGAGTGGGTATAGCGTATGATCAGCTGTGTTTACAGAAAAAAAAAGATGAACGAATGACGTCACACTACAAGAGAAAATGATACAGAACATTTTTACAGAAAATTTTACTTTCGTACAATCTCCTCAGCTTATTACTATTATTTTAATCAATCGTCCGAGCACCACACCTAACCTTTACAAAGTTTATTACTGGATAAAGAGCTACATTGACGTAATGGTTTTATTAATGACACACGGTTATGTTTTCATTACAGTGTTTCACTTAGTTAGATCATGTATTTAACATAAAATTAAACACAACCAGGTTGCAATCTACCCATATGACCTACATAATAATTGGCAATAATTCGCAAAAACTGCATGCCTAAAGACATGTTAACCTTAACTTGATTCTGTAGGTTCTGCGTACTCTATTTCAATGCGAACTCTGAGTACGACATAATATTAGAATATTCAAATGTAAGAGAGCTAGCTAGGTACCATCCATTTCTTCATGAAGCTCATACCACATTGTGAGATATGTCGGTTACATTTGAAATAGTTTTTCCATGTTATAAATTGTGTATAGGGAATGCGCTGGAACTGAGAAAAGCTGAAAAGAATTTTTTATGCAGTTATTAGCTTTGCTTCTCTGAGATATTGTCTCTGACTAAAGCCTAGTGTCAGTTTAATTATCTAAGAGTTAGTTAGTTATAATATGTACACTTGTGATCTTAGTGTACTAGTTTATAGTCATTGGATATTAAGATATCGAAAGCGCAGTTGATATATTTAAATATAAATTTACTGCTATGTCGTTAGTCCCACTTCTTTTTCGGGCTACCAATTTATGTGATATGTTTGGTATCAAGGGAAAATGATATCAACAAATAGTTGACATAACCATACAAAACTTTTCGTTTTTAGCGAATGTCTTGAACGTTTTAGACGACAGTACATGAAGTCCATATTATTCATGAAAAGACGTGTATACTGCTAAAGACAGTCCAAATGAATCTGACATTTTTGTCATGCTATCGGAAAGATATTAGTTCCATTATGATATTTAGAATATCTTTGTGACACTTTCATTTACGACGTCACCTACATGAAGGACATATACCACTTGAAATCAGAATCAAATACTTACGATTCCTCTTAATAGCAAAGCAGATAACGACAAAGGTACAGATAACTATTAGTGAAAGAGCGACGATCACGGCGAAAAGCCAGTGATCTACAAAGAAAGTGAGCACACTGTGTTCCAAAGACAGCGTTGGTGTTGCTGATACAAAGCATCGATCTGCATGAAACGAAAATAATTTGAGACATATATTTAAGTGAATATTTAGAGCCAATTTCATCACATTCCTAAACATTTGTAACCAGTTTATTATATCATATAT
>JAIPMN010223218.1:0-10698 GCA_020650975.1 Apostichopus californicus
ATATATACAGGGTCATAAAATCTGTTGTGTTGTTGGCTTGTTGCATAGTCACAACATATATGTAGTTGTTGTTGTCACACAACAAAGTGCTTCTTTGATTTTTCAGTCACATTTTTGTTCAACATTACAGTTATTATTACTCCCTGTGCTCAGTATGTTAGTGTTAGCAACACTGCACCCTACTTGGTTAAAGACTTCATGATAATTTCTAGGAAATGTAGCAAATAATTCATAGTTGGCTTTGTATAGCTAATTAGCTATAATGTGTTCATATTGCTAGCACACCCTATTTACTATAAACTCATTCATCTCAATTTACAGAAAGAGTCGACAATCGTTGTATCAAGCGGACAGCTAAAGTCCATCAACGACAAAGAACAACCGTCACGACAAAAGAAGTGGGCGGTGCCAGGCTCTGCCCAAGCTGGTTCTATATTCATACCAGACAAGTGAGTCTAAAGAAATGTACAGATTATATTAAAAAATTTCAATCTCTAGACCACTGAATTATTTTTAATTTGTTTTAACTTTATTTATGATCAAACTGGTGTTTTGCTTTTCTTTTTTGAAAACTTCTCAAGATTTCCCACTTATCTGATCTTGTTAATAATAATGCGATTGCAAATTATCTTCTGATTTGAACAGATACATATCAGAAGCAAACAGGGATGAAGAAAATGGAGAACTAACTACCAAAGAAGTAAGTCTAATAAGGGTCTTAAAATGTCACTTTTAGATGGAACATTAAAGCCCAGAAATTGCAGTTATAATGTTAAAATGAACCTATAGTTAACATTAACATAATTCTTCCATTGAGTCAATCAAAGACAAGCAGGCTGTGTTAGGTGATTGGCTGTGATGATTTTTGTAACATTTCTTTATTTTGATAAACCTAAGATGTATATACAGTTCAGAGCAGTCATGCACAAATACATGCACTCTAAAAGTAAGGGTTGCTTCCCTACCCCTTTATTACAGTAGCTGTGACCATCTTATCAAAATGTGTTCTTTCAGTTTGTTTAACGTAAGTGGCCCCACAGTTAATTTACTACTGTTCCTTACTTGGTTGCAAGTAATTTCATTGGTTGCTGTTAATATGTCTGTCATATGTTACATTCAATCGATTCTGTATCATTTTTGCATGGCCAGTTGAAGCTCTGACATTATATATTTAAATTTATACGTATATATCAAACCAACCATTGTATTATTTTCTTAATTATTTATATTTTAAAATTACAAAGGATAAATATAGATTTGACACAATTGATCTTGTTCCTGTCATGTATGGTGTTTAAATCCTCCTGCAAACAGGAACTTGCGAAGAAGCCTCATTGGCTTATCAAAGCTGCAAGCTGACCGAAGTCAGTCTCTTACATTCATATTTAACGTCCATGATGATGAATTGTCAATTGTCAACAACTCTGTAACTGGATGACATACATTAATCTTGGAGTGACTCAAACTCATGTCATCCTCTGCTAACTTGATATGGCCATCCATGTAAGATGACAATCATGAATTTTGACGTTTTCAGGATAGAGATTTCCGAGCAGAAGCAGAGAGTGAGAAGAACAGAGTGGTGTGGAACTGTGAGAGGAGAGCCTTCATGGATCCTGGAGCAGTGCAGAGGTATTCTAATTATATCTGAGGCAGCTGCCTAAGACTTACAGCTCTAGTGTCTATCTTAATGGAATCACTTTTTGTTCTCTCTGACCCTATATATCAGGGGTTCCCTAACCAGGGTGCATGAACCCCCAGGGGGTGCGTGTGTCCATCCCAGGGGGTGCGTGTGTCCATCCCAGGGGGTTCGTGAGATGTTTCTGAAAGTCAAAACTAAAGTACTTTTTGTTGAACTAAAATCTGATATATCCTATAATTTAGTAATGTACAAAATTCGTACCTATCAACAAACTCTTTTCCTGTTCCATACGCATATGTTGCCATAGTAGTACCGTACAGTGTATGTGATACTTGATCTTTTACAAAGCACTGTTATGAGTATTATTGCATAATAATCACTCAGATCGTGTCTTAATCGTGTCACAGGGGGTTCGTGGAGGGATAAAGTTATGGAAACCCTGCTATATATTGTATTCAGTACCACTCTTATAAACAATGTATCGTTATGCTACTTCAGCCTCTTCAGGTGATGATCTCAGTTACAACTTCAGTCCAGAGCTCTATGCAAATTAAATCTGTTTAGATATATCTTGCTGTGAAAGTGCCCTTAAAATATATTCGCAGGAGTTCAATAGCCAGGTACATCAGGGGTGTCAATAGCCAGGTCAGGCCCAGGGGACAAGTATGTCACCATGCCCCCCGACCCCTTTTGAAGTTTGCATATTAACTTCATAATACTTTTATAATTTCATAACGATACTAAAAATATATGTTAAATATAATTTCTGAAAATAAGATTTATCAAATACTTCCATGGCCCTCAAAATTAACCATAGGCCTAGGGCTGTGGGTTCCCTAAACCCCTCCCCTTCCCAGGCCTGCATATTGTAAGTATTGATTCTTGATTGATAAATAAAAGACTGAATTTGTGTTGTCTAGCACATGTTTTGTGACTAATCTAACAACCCAATAATAAATTATGGGTTGATGTATACATGGCAGCAGAGTTACATTGATAACACATAAATTTGATTTCATTGATAATTACCATTATGCCATACTTTAAAGAGCCTTCATAGTTTATACTGACAATTTTGCTATATTTAGATATATGCTAAAAATATCCTCACACAGTCACAAACTATAAACAAGTTATTAAGCAATTGTTCACTATGTGTGAGGTTCCATTGGCAATGATAACATTACGACAATCTTTGTGTTCACAAGTTGACATTGTGAGAGAAACTGACCAAGGCAATCTTTATAGTTTGTATTTTGTTAAAATAAAGTGATGCTGTTCTTTGCTGCATTTCATATCCATATAAATTGTTGATAAACTTCTGTTCTGCTGTCATCATATCTGGTTAAATTGAAGATAATGAGTTGATATTTAAACCTGATTAGTGAATGACTTGCATGTTTCACTCATTGCTTTGTTTTAAATTTTGTTTGCTGCCCTCTCTTCTTTTCATTAATATTTTGCAAGAACCACAGAACTGTATGTTGTTTGGCATATTTTTGTTTGTCATTAAAGTTATATATTATTATGATATTTCTCTCTTATATTTTTATTGGGGACAATTTTTTTTAAAATAAGTTTTTACCTCTTTGAACTTGCAGCTTGCAGACTAAAATTGCTACCACTAGACTTTGGCCTGTGGAGGTAATGAGGATGCCCACACCATCAGCTAGTAAAGGCAAGGGCAAGGTATGAACAACACAAAATAGTATTAAATCACAAATTAAGGCAATTTGAAAAACAATGGTATATTTTTATTCAAAGAGTAGTAATTTGTCTGCAAGATAACTCCAAAGCTAAATGTGTTCGTTTGTTTTTTAATGATCTGTCATAATAGGAAGAATCAGAACCGAATTCACAGTTGCATAAATTAATAATAATGATAATAATAACTAGTCTTATATAGCGCAGACTCCAACAAAAGTTGTTCAATGCGCTTAACGTGTGCTGAAGGTGCAAAAACTAATAGAGTTGAGAGAAAAGAAGAGTTTTAAGACAACGCCTGAATTGAATAATAGAATCCAAAGACCTTAGTTCAACCGGCAATTTCAAAACTATGGGAATCTTTCTATTCAATAGAAAAACAAAGAGTAACTTGTCTACAAAATATCTATCAATTTATCTTGTTTTGACTTTTTATTTATCTCTATATCTTTATATAAATGGCGAGAACCCTTCTTAACTTTAACCTATGCGTGATCATGATTTTACAATTTTCAGGACGAAGAGAACCAAATTTTTTTCCATGGTGTTGCTTACGTCAATCTTGCCCCTCTACTCTATCCCGGGGGTAAGTAAAGCTTCTCTCCATAGTTGTGATAATCTTTTTACTGACGTCAGGATCACTTTATACTAATTGCACATCTTTTACTGATGTCAGAAATGTTTCTTTACTGTTGAACCTAATACATGTTTTAGTCTGTTTCATTGTGTATTTCAAGGTAATTCCTGACACACTTGGATATTATAAGACAACAAAGAAATTCATCACCATGACGACAATTTAAGATCAAAGATGATAAGATGTTACCTCTCAAGGTTCATTCTCAAGGTTTATTCTTTAACTTTCTGGTACAGAATTGTCATTGAAATGCTGGTAATTATCGCCGACATCCTTGGCTAGTCCTTCGAACCACTCAATTAAGTGGCTTCATAATTATCAAAATTTGGTTCATGTTTGTCACCCTCTAATATGGAATCCATTAGAGAAAGTAAGCAAATGAGATAAAAAAAAAATAAAAAAAACATAGGCAAATAGTAATTTTCATTACCTGAGCTACAGTATTTAAGGAATGAATGTTGCATATTTTGGGTGAGGATGGTTTCAATCTTGTAATGTATTAAAACCCAGTACTAGCACTATAGACTGATTGCAATATGTGTTTGCATGAAGGTACAACACCTGGTTCTTTACCATGTTGTCTTGAAGTTCTTGATTATCTATCTGTGAATCATTGTGAACCAATAGGGCAAACTGTAAATGATTATCTACTGAGGTGTGTATTGTCTGATTTTGAAACTGGAGGAAATGGGGTGGGGGGGCGTGGGTAAGAGGCAAAGGAGTGGGGGTAATGGGTCCCAGGAAACTTGCATTTTTTTATGCTACGCTCAATGGTTTTATGATATTTTTCTCCACTGCAGTAGCTGTGTGCTTAATAAGTATGAATTTACATTATTGTTCTCATGTTGAGCTATCCTCTGGGAAATTACCTACAAAATTATGCATTCAATTAAACATTTCAAACGATTTCTTTCCTAGTGAAAAAGATCCGTGGAGCGTACACAGTGCATGCTTTCAATGAACAAGAAGTCTTTGGAAAGGTAAAAATTTGACATTTTTATATTCACTTTCTTTAATACATAATTATGTGGGGGTGTTTTGTGAAGTTTTTAAGTTTTAATCAGTTTCATCTGAAGTTAGTTATCTGATTTCTTTTGGTCTATTTGTGCTGAGTTTGTTAACATCATAGGTAGATTTGACTGATAAAATAATTGGTTCTGCCATTTGGAAAACATAGTTGTGTATTATTATATGTCCTGGGTGAGAGGGAGGGTAAGATGGGGGACAGGGGGGGGGGGAGGAAGATGGAGGGGGAGATGGGGGAGAGGAGAAGGGGGGATGAGGTGAAGGGAGAAGCCTTTTCTCTGATCGCTCTGCCTCTGAAATTATTACTACTATTTATTAAAGTAAACAATTGGATGTATGTTCATACCAATTTACATAATTTTATTTTCTTTTTGCAGCAAAATATGACCAAATTATGTTATTAATTAGTTTTATTGCTTTGTTATCAAGACTTTCTTACCTCCTTTCAGTTTACATCGTTAGTTGTCTTTCTTTTTTTCTTAAAAATAATATAAAGATGATAAAAATGCTGATTGTTTTCAATATCTTGATTGACAGACAAAGAGAAAAGGAGGTTTAGCTGAAGAAGCAGTACGAGTGGCTACGTCAATGTTTCGGAATGCGTCCCCGTTCTTGAAGGGAGGAAAAGGAGGCAAAGATGAGAAAGGTGGTAAAGATAAAGACAAAGATGTAACCAAAAAGGTAGGAAGTCTGAAAAGTCGATTCCTTTTTTTAGATGATATTTTCTTTAAATATTATGAAATCATTTTTCGTTTTGTTTCCACAATATTATTCCATGTTGTGGCTTTGCATTAATTTGACCATATTGCCAGATAATCAACAAACTTTGTCCAACTGTTTTAGTTTGTTTTATAGCCAGTGTGTGTGTGTGTTCTTGAATGTGCCTCATTAAACTATTGGATAAGTAGCGTCTGCGACATATCTTATTAGATGGGAGTAGAAAACTTACATGCTCGTTGATAAATGTTCGTTGACTCAACTCATAGAAACAAAAAAATTCCTGAGGGTTGTTTCAAGTTTGAAAGTGAATGTTGATCAGATTTAGAGCAAAATTACCATTTTCTCAAATTATTTTCTTTGTGTGCATTTTGAACTTGCTATGATTGGGAACAGAGAGCCAAAATATTTTTTTTCCACCTTTTTTCTAGTGATTTTTCCCACCATAGTGTTGAATGAGTGATAACTTTCAACACTGTTCCATTGTTTTCCAGTTTTCAAAAGAAAGTGTGTATTTAAAGTTAAGAGTTGATAAACTCAGGGGGTGAATTCCAGATTTGTTTATTTAAATGAAATTTTAAAGTTACTTTCAAGTACATTCAAATTTGAGCCCTTAAATGTTTGCTAAAAGGCTTTAGGTTCAAGCCTTTATGCCATTTAAAAATAACATTGCAATATTACTAAATATTGGTTTATATACTGTATGGTCCTTGCATTTTGATCTTATTAATGATTTTTATACCTGTAATATACAAAAATCTTGGTTACAATTACAGGATTTATCTCCAAGAAATTTATGTATTCAACGATAACAGAGAAAGAGTTTAAATTCCAGGTTTTCTATAAAAACTTTAAAAAATAAGCTGCTACAATCTTTTAGGTACTTTCAAGTAATAATGACATAACAATATTGCTTTATATACTGTCGGGTTCTTTCATTGTGATTTTATTTATTTGCTATTTACTTTATATATTATTATTTTTTTATATGTTTCATACCTGAATATACAAAACATTGGTTGCAATTACAGGATTTATCTCCGAGAAATGGGAAGAAGGTATAAATCACCTACATCTAATATAACTTGAGCAATATTTAAACTGTCAATCATTCTATATTTATACATAATTATGATATCTTTCAGTGTGCACTGCAAAATTTTTCAAAAGTTCATAGAGGTGGAGGTGGGAGATGGGGATATTTTCTTCTCTATGAAGATTTTCCTTAGAAAGCACATCACCTCCCCAACCCCCTCCTCAACCCCACCCTCTCCTTCTTTGGTAGATATCAGACATGACTTAGGGAGGTAGCTGTTGTCTCCTTGTAATGTCACATATTATTGCACATTGTTTGACATCTCTCTTACTCTTGCAACTGAACAGAGTCATTTATGTGAACTACATGCTGTGAAGGTTACTCTAAATTTCTTTTACAATCACACCCAACCAGAACCAAAGAGATGATATGGTATAAAATCTTCCCAGACACAAGACCATACTTTGGTTCTAAAAACATTAAACAACTTCCACAATATAAGCTAGATACAAATCCTTTAACGTTTGCACTTCTGACAATGGTAATTTAACACTCAGGGGATCTGAGGGAGGAGGGGGCTATTTACAAAATATGACAACATAAAACCTTTGATGAAAGTTATTTCAAGAAAAAACACCAAAAATAATGAAATATAAACTTGAAGGTCGTATGCACTATTTTGTTCATTGATAACAATAATGGTAAGATTTAACATGTGTTGATTCTTGCAAAGGTAGTTTATAGTTCTACTTGATGAATATGCATATATTTTAATTGGATGGATTTTTTTTTTATAGCACCTTTAAGTTGCATCGTTCACGTATTCTCAGCACTGCATCAACGTTTGATATTTGTTCTTCATCCATTCACACCCCTATTTAGCGTTCAAGAAAAGTATGTTTTTGTTTATTAATCATTTACCATTCATTTTGTCTTTTAGTGCGAATTAAAAAGCCTTCATTTACTTCTCAAAATTTCCTCCTCGTAGTTCAGAATTAAAATTGAAATTGCTGCCATATATCCTTCATAGTGGTACACTCTAAAGTACTACTTGAAACCAATGTATGCCAACTATTTGCCCATATTTGGTATGGAATTGTTTTCTTTTATATTATTTGTGAAGCTGTTGTATGGTGTATGTGTAATATGTAATTCTGTGTCCTTCTTGTAAATTTGTATAATCTCTCTCTCTCACTACATACTTGTTTCACAGTTGACTTCATGTGAAAAAGAATTATTCAAATCACTTGTTCAACCTATCACAGATAATGTACTAGACTTAAAAGTTACAAGTTATGTCACATAAATTTCTTCCTAAATTTGAGAGTCATTTTAAAAGTAAAAAAAAAGAAAAAACACTCACCTCTAGCATTTAATAATTTTTATGGAATTCTTACCTTTTATATTATTGCTAACTATATGTACATATATAGTTTGAAAGCCTTCACTTCTAGCATTAAAGAAAAATGGAACCTATTCTTGCTTATGAACTGTTGAAGTTAGTACTGTTTGAGTTTACATCATGGGCTGTTGTTAAAGGGATTATAAATTTAGGCAGAAAGTTTATGTAGGTAGGACTTAGTCTAACAAAACATGAAAGCAGGCTATATTTCAACATCTCTTGAAGGTGTTGACCAGTAAGAAATGTTATGGTTTGGAGTGCACCTTGTATAAGGATGTCAGCTTAGTCCAGTACAAATTACTATAGAGTTATGAGCCCCCCCCCCCATAAAAAAATTGAGTTCTGTGAATTCCTCATTACTAATTGTATGCGCAGATTTTAATTATGTAATCTTTCTCTGGAATGACAATAATGTTAGGTTAAATTTTGAATCCCCCGAATACACTAGAATAAACTTGTTCGCCATCAACACTCCAAGGCAGACTGCCTCAGCCAGGACATATCACTAGCAGACCACACACAGTTCACCTTAGCAAAAGCCTCACACAATATGGAAACTGAACACCACTTATCCTTTAAAACTTTAGAAAACATTGCTAAGTTTTTTTTTGAGGCCATTTATGACATATTGAATGTGAAGTTACTTCTGAGGAGTAAGAACTAATGGATATGTACATGTTGTATGCTAGACTAAGTAGACCAGCCATTTTGATTGGTAAGCCTCCGATGTTTAAACGCATGACATGCTAATCATAGTATTCAAATTTAAAACCTCTTCTCTTGAAGGTTACTAATTATCATTGATCTATAACATGTCAAAATTAATTTTGTGCCAGACTCATGTCCGATAGTTGAAGGTGAATTAAATATCATGTTTGAAGAATTTCCTTGGAATTTGCCCTCAAAAGACCCCACTTAAAACCAAGCCTGTTTTAGGGTAAAAGCAATCTGCCAGTTCCTTGGTCTACCCTTCCATTAAAGAATCATTGTGATGGCCAAGCCCCATTGCTGTTCTGACAAGTATCCCCATGGGATTTAGTTTTCTTCTTACGTTTTAATTTTCTTACAAGTCATTCCTGGTTTTTTTTCTTCCTTTTTAAAGAGTGATATAATGCTGTACAGACAGATATCATTGGTCATGTTACATATGTTTTTGTTGGAATACTTCATGTAGAACTAAAAAGCCAGTTGATAGCTAAAATACCGTTAGTTAATTTGTGCGCTTCTGCTTTTCAAACAGCATAAAATTCAGGGAAAAAAAAATGAAAATGCATAAGTCTGGTTTTAAGCTACATGCAAAAAATAGGTACCAAAGTCTTTCTTTACACTTCAGAAATTCACAATACAAATGCTGCATCTTTCAATATCTTGCTCAGCTGTAGCTAGTAATAAATTACAAAAGCACAGTTTAGTATTTTTAATATGAATAATGCTGCAAAATTACTTCATCTGAAGCAACTGCTTTTATTTTTTATATTTAAAATATGTAAATTTAGGTTACTAAATGGATGTAATTCTTTGCATGTGTATATTTGTGAATTGAAGACAAGACTTTATAATGAAAACTGAATATCTCATTCAGTGCACAGTATGTTACAACTCTTTCAAGCAACAAAAGACAAAAATACCAAGAAAAACAGAAGAGTAAAACAAGATAAATAAACAAGGAACAGGACAATTAAAAGCCATTGTCAAATCTAGGTCTTTTGTTATTGTAAGGTCAAGAAATCAATCTATCATTCTCTTTTGTGGATATGAATAGTTGTTTAAAGTTTGTCAATAATGTTTTGATCATGTTACTTTGACTCATTGAATGTTTCCAAAGTTGTTGACAACAAGTGATGAAGTTAAACCGTCTGTTTATCGATTGGTAGGATATGTGAGATGTCTGTTATTTTTATTCTTTCTTCACTACCAGCCAAGGTCTACTAGCTGTAAAGGCTCATTTTGAAAAGTTATGTGATGCTCTAAACGTTTCTTCGCATCTATGTTCTTTCCAATACGCTATCGTCTCTATTGTGCAGGGTTAATATACTGTTCTCTGATTTGTGAAATAAATCCTAAGTAATGCTCAATTCTTTCTTTCTGTATCGACGTTGATTTCCTCTACATGGATTTTACTATATTTTTAACTTTGAGTTATATTATATTACTATTAATGGATAGGAGAGTAGAGCATACCTGCCTGTAGTCAAACAATACTATTGACATTTCCTTCAGATTGAAATAAAGGCATTGAAGACTCGCCCCAAACAGCGTGCCACCATCTTTAAAAAGTTAACTTTCCGTTGGTGGCAAGTGAAGTTTTTCTCTTGTCGCTACAAAATGCAGACAGTAATGAAACGTGATACCTTGTTATTTTTAGCTGGACCTGAGATGTCCATCACTGTATCGTTTGTACACTGTGCTGTGGGTATTGACCGCAGCTGTATGTACTGATTGTACACTAGTGTCTAATTACCGACGGTAGCAAGCTGTGTGCGTATTTTATGGGATCGATGGTGGTGTCTAACACTTCTGTTACACCTCATTCG
>JAIPMN010223950.1:0-13474 GCA_020650975.1 Apostichopus californicus
TATATATATAGAAAAAACAATATGAATCTCTTAGCTATTTCCCTCATTATGTCGTCTGTTGCTGCTGTACTTGTAATAGCTCTATATATTTTCGACGAGTAAAAGATAACGGTAATGCGATTCTAGAGTTAATTGAATGGCGTATCTCATTTGTTTAACATGACCACGTCGATTAATCATCTGGTCTCTCACTGAACAAAATATATAGTAAAACAACCAATAACAGTGACAGAGGTCACTGTATCAAAAGTCATTTTGTCACTACAGTCACATTTTAAGTAGAGCAATTGATTGATTAGATAGCTAAGTAGATTGTACTCGTAGCTGCCTTGATCTTTAAGTTTAAAAATGTGGATATTACATTATCAGTTAAAAGAATGTCTAAACCTGATGAGTATCACTTTAGAAACGATTTTCGATAAAAAAAAAAAAGAGTTTTGTTTTTCCTTTTTTGACTTGTTGAGTGGCAGAGAAATTTCGTGTGATGTTAGGCCTTTATGGAACGAGTAAGTGAATTGCTAGATCGGCAGTGCCGAAACAGACACTTTTCTATTTTAACGCTTATGTTTATTTCATAGTGAAATGCGTTGTTATGGCAACTGTGAATTATTGCAATATACAATAAAAGAAACCTTTTCTCAAAAACCAGTTTTAAGTACAGTCAGTCTCATGAATAAAAAGAAATACAATTGGTTGTATCGCCCGAACCAACGCATATTTGAGAGCTTTTGCGGCATATTATGATAATAGAAACAGAGACATGTTCCAATTGGTTTATTGTCAGGTAGTAAACATGACAACGATATTTGATCATAGAGAGAAGTAAATGAGCACGCTCCAACTATTAATGATTAACCATATTTTATATATCTTCAAGTACATTATTATAGCATATTTTGTACTAAAAATTATGTTTGAGAATTATATGCCCATGCAAATGAAAGGTAATGAATGCTTTCACTTCCAAACCCTGTATATTATTGAATATAATTTCCCCTTTTTCTGTAGGTTATTTTAACGAGTACTTTTTTGCTTTTCTTTGATAAATAATTATAGGCTACAATTGTCATTCAAAACTTCAATGAAATGCTTTACTTAATTGGCTTTCCATAACTTTTGTTTTTTGCAAGCTTATTAATGTCACATTCTGTGTTGGTGTGTACTTTAACAGATTTTAACATCAACAAGAAGCAATAGGGACAATTCCTGGTTAAAAATTTTTTTTATTATACTATTTTTTCTTCTTTGCCGGTAATCCTTCACCTTGCAATAGTTCTGACTATTAATTTGGCATCTACTTGCTGTTCAAGGTCCACGCACAAAATTATTTTATATCTATACGCTTATTTATGTCGATTTTTTAAAGTGATATCAATATATCTCTATTGTTCCAGGTACCCTGACATCGACTGGACGGCGACCGCCGATTGGTATGCATGACTGATTCGGGTTGAGCGATACCACCATACCATTCATACCAGAACAAAGCACTTATTGAATATGGAACATGCACGTATGCAGTAAATAGTATGTTGAGTACAAGTTAATATTCTACTTATCTCTGTGATTTCTAAGATTCTCTGGAATCAAAGTAATTAACACATCAGTAGTATATTAGTATTAAGTTGGTGCTTTCACTGAACAGTTAGGTGGACGTGCTTAAAGAAAATGTCAATTATTTTTCCATATAATTAATCTTCGGTCCTACGTATACACTGTGTTTGTTAACGCTAAACAAATCGGGCACAGCTCCCTTACGTAAATCCAGTCGAAAAAACTGTATACGCTAACGAAAAACCAATGGCCATCCGGTCCTCTGTACACACAGTGTGTACGCTAACGCTAAACAAATGAGACAAAAACTTACCAAATAGTTATCGTTCAGGTCGCCGTCCCCTGCCGAGATAGCTGTCGCCAGACACTCCATATTATTCTTCTCCAAGTCTCCTCTCCTTCGGTTACTTGCTGCGTCTCTTCTCCTTCGGTCTTCTCCGCGTCTCCTCTTCTTCGGAGCGCGTCCGTTCCTTTTATACGACTGGGTCGCCGGATCTTTCCCGTAACGTAACAATATTCACAACACAGACTCCTAAACAGACCCATCAGAACCAGAAATGTTTACAGACCCTAACGACGGTTGTTAGCCTGTATCAGCTCGGTCCTTTTATCTCAGCCCCGCCCCCGTCTTCAGTAACGTGCGATGAAAGCGGATCGACCCGCTAGTCGGTACGAAACTCCACCAGGACTAGCAATGGCTACAATCCCCTGACAACGGTTGTGCCTGTGTCGGCTTGGTCCTCTCATCTTGGGTCCCGCGCGAGCCGCGAGCCGCGAGTCACGAGGCGTCCCCCGCTTACCGCAACGATCGATGAGAGCGGACTTAGTCGCTGGTTCCCACCATAGTGATAAAGAATCTCAGTTGAATCTAACTTTCCTAAGACAAACTTCACTGGATGGTGTATGGCAAAATCGAAGGCGCTCCAAATATAAACAAAATAAACATTCCTACATTACGTCACCCTTCATCGGTGGACTGGGTTATTTCGAGGCCTCTCCACTATCATGATTTGTATAACCGTTGCTACTGCAACTTCCGTCGCCAGCACCAAATTTCAAGTGCTTTCCCTTCTCCGGCAGCCTATCAACGTTCTACTTTGCGGGACTTGGTGTTCTTGGTGACTTTCTATTCACTCTTCTGCTTATACACACACACATTTCGTCATGCCTCTTAACATCTGTTCGCCTCTTGCTTCTGTTAGTAGTGCACCATTTGCAAAGGTGTTGTACTTGGCGGATGGGGACTCTGCACACGCTCCCGCAGTATTCCAATCGAAGGATACCCCGCCTGCACGTTTTCATGTATACTTAACGTCGCAGTCTTCCATTGCTGTAGGTACAAAAAAAGTGATAAGTTGGTGCTTCGGCTAAGATCTTTACCATTAGGTACTTGAAGAAAGAAAATAAAACTCTGGACACTTTTCAGTAATGTTCCATCATCTTTATTTATTGAAAAAAAATAAAACAATGCTTTGCGTTGTTTTTCTGCATTTCCGCTGGTGCGTTGCGTGTGTCTTTTTTTCCACATTCGTGCTCACCTCTGCATCCAATCCATTTCTAGCCTGTCTTACAAAACGTTTTACAAATTCGGAAACCAGAGATTCAACCAATTTCGGTTCTTTCACAGAATTCATGGTAATTTTCACCCACTCCGGGGGTTCCCCTTCGTATCTCTTTACGCGATGGTGGTGCACTAGTTCCTACGGTAACCCGGAATAGCAAGTCGTTGATTTTCTTCAAAACGACACCAGGTGCAGATCAAGATCTGTGTAACTTTTTCGTCGTGCCACTTTTGATTGCTGGTCAGTAGACCATCACCAAGACGTCTTTTTTTGTTCGGCCTGTTAGAATCTAACCGATCCACAGCTGTTGCCTGTCAATCACTGCTTATTTTGAGATGTTGCATTGCTTCTCGGTGGATGCTAGCACTATTCACCTCCAGGGACTTTTAGAAACCAGTGTAGTTGTGTTATCCGCGCTGGCCAGAAGTTGGTAGTAGCATCACGTCAACAGGTGTTTTTAGCCATGTGTCCCAATCCTTCTGGGTTATTTTCACGACAGACGAGAGAATATCCTTCATTGTGCGGTTGAAGTGCTCTATTATTCCGTCTGATTGAGGGTGATAGGCCGTTGTCTTCATTTGTGTATCCTTAACAGTCCACACATCTCTTTAAACACAGCTGATTCAAACTGTCAACCCTGGTCCGCATGGAACTCATCCGGTTTGCCGGAGCGGTATATGAACTTCTCCCCAGCGTTTTGGCAACTGTAAAGGCTTTCTGGTTAGGCGGAGGGAAAGCCTAGTTAGAGAATTTGCGTGGGCTACTTCGAATATTTTTTCCTCAAGGGTTTAGGCACCACCAACTATCAGATCATCCTTTTTCTGTCGGGTGTCTCAAAGCATCGATAGAGAACCCCTACCTCTATAAATAGGCAGTCCCATTGGGACCAATACTTCTGAAGACTTCTGCACCCTCCGGACACGGCTTCTCAAGGGGGACGCTTATCATTTTCCTTTGCCTGGTTGAGCAGACTCATACCCTTGTTTGCTCGCTGTAGTACTCGTTACTGTCCTGGGGGTCACTCCGTCTAAACCGGGATGTCTTCCCATCTTTTTGTTTTGGTTCCTCGTTATTACCCGGTGACATGCCACAAGTCTGCCATCCATTTCTGATTCCCGTTTCGCCAGAGTAATTTCCCTTCCATCATCCTTCTGATTTTCGAAATGTCTTCGCGAAAAAATACAGTCTGCATTGTTATTGAATCTTCCAGGTCGGTGTTCCACTTCAAAGTCATACATTCCAAAGGTATGTAGCCAACGTGCCGTTTGTCCCTCTGTTTGTCAAAAATTCAGTAATGACCTCAGGGTTCCGTGGTCTGTACGGATGAGAAATTTCCTTCCGTAGAGGAAGTGATGAAACCACTTTACACCCATCATAATCGCAGCAGTTTCTTGTTGTTTCTTGTTGTAAAGGCAGTCTTCTCTATGTCCCGGTGGTCCAGTTTAATCTGCCAATATCAGTAAGTAAGTAAGTAAGTATGTCAACTTTATTGAATCCCAGAAGGAAATTACGTATCTGCGGTGAGCAATACAATGAATCATACAAAAAAAAAGAACATTGATAATATACAACAGTTATATGCAATCTGTACAAAATATGCACTAACTAGCTCCAACAGCGCAACTAAGTGGAACGGCCATCCCTACCTCGTGAAGTCCTTGTTGTGAACTCTAATGGCAGTGCCTATTAACGAAGAACAATGTATATTTGTGAGTAACATCAGCGACTTCAATCTACCGCTAAGAGCAACGATACGGCTGGTTAGATGATTATGCAATGCGTGACTGTGATCTTTCCACATGGACAGCAGCTTGTAAAATCCACTTGCTACATCTAGGGTTGAGATTCACGAAGCTCCGTTCAGCCTATCTAGCGTGTCATCTATTCGAGGGAGTAGAAACGAGTCCTTCGCCGTTACCGCATTTAATTTCCGATAGTCCACACACACCGTAAGGTCCCATCTTTCTTTTTCACCAGGACGATGAGAAAAGACCAGGCGCTGCACGAAGGTTCTATCACTTTGAAAGCATCCCCTTTAGGTCATCATTAGCTGTTATTTGTTTGTGGAGCGGTAGTCGCCTAGCGGCATGTAACATTGGAGGGTGTGTCCCTGTATTGATACTGTGTCTGTCAGCAGTTGTCCTCCCAAGGTCAGCAACACCGGCGGCGAACGTCACTTGCCACTTGCACGGGAATTCCCTGACCACTTCTTGTTGGGCACCTTCCAGTCCCACTATGAACTTTCCGTACAACAGATCTGGGTGTTCCGGGATCACTCCCGATCACCTAGTGGGGTCTTTGGTGTCTACACATACCCATATCCGAAAGATTCAACCTCTTCTACTCATTAACACACACCTATGTTGCATCCCTGTACACCGTGGCTGGTACATCACGTTATCATGTACACCAACCAGACAACGGGCCGTCAATAACCCATGTTTCTTCAAGTGACGCTCCATTGTCTGCACCATCACACAAAGCTCATATGTGGTATCTTCGGAATCCTTTAATCGTTCCAACGATTATGGACTCAGACTGAGGTGATACAACTGTCGTCGCCACGGCTATTACTTTGTTCGAAGGTTCTTCAGCAACCAGGTTTGATACTAGATCATCGGTTTCGTCATCTTCCAGCACCAATTGACCAGTGCGAGTATAGACGATGCAGTTATGCTGATTCAGGAAATCCAGGCCAATCTCTGTAACCAATTACGGATCCATCTTTTTCGTGGTTCCAATATCCAATCTCATATCCGTCACACCCACTGCAGGTACCTCCTTGTCGTCGGCGCGTATCATGTTAAAACCTTCCCGCTTCAACGGCGGTCGACACCCCTTTTGCAACGTAAAGAGAAGAAAATCAGGTTGATTAGGCCTGACCTCCCACACGGTATTCATTGTCAGGATGTATCTCCACCCTAATGAAAGCTTGACAATAGATTTGTTGACCCAGTATCTACTAGACATAAACCTTTTTCCTCCTATCCGGCAGCTCAGATGGATCTCATCCTTCTCTATTCCCTGAATTCCGTTCAGCATTGCTAAGCATGTGGGTCTCGGCTCTTTTGCCAGGTTGCGACCCCAATCCCGACACTGCTTAATTTTCCGATGTAGTAGTTACCCCCTTTGTCTGCTCAGTTACGTTAGCCTCCTCATTTAGAAAATCGTTTTTCAAATTGTCTGACCATCATTGGTTTATGACGGGTTTCGGTTTCCCCTTCTGTTCGGTTTCACCTTCTTCTTCATCGTCTGCATTTTCTCAAGAACACGCATTAAGCTCCCCTGTAATTCAGCCAAGACAGTCTGGTTCTGCTTTTTTCTCGGATATTATTTTAACAACTTCCGTCGCCAGTGATTCTGTCGGTCTCGTTTCATCTCTGTAGCTGGTATCCCTTCTACTCTACTTCCACGGTTTGGAAAGCTTCAATTCAGAAGGCCACTCGCATGGCTTTGTCTTTTGTCTCGGGACGCATCTGATATAAACCCAGTCTGACGTCAGGATCGTCCAGTTCGTCCAGGAAGTGGTCCTTTGCCAGTAGCCCAAGCAGCTGTGGAGGTGCATTTTGGTACGCTTGTCACGTCAGCTTCCAAACCTCGTGCACCAGTTCCGGGAGGTATTTGTCACGTTTCCTAACTCAATTCTTCTGATGAGCAGGACTAAATGGACGGGATAACGTTCTTACTAATGTCGGGTAGTGTCTTTGGTCCCTCGCTCCCAAATCAGCTAACACGGACTTGGCCTCCCCTTTCAAACTGGCCGCCAAACACATTGCCATAACTTCTGGAGACCATGCATGCAACTCTGCAATCACTTCAAAATGTACCAAATAGTCATTCCACGAGCTGCTTCCATCATACGTGCCAGGTGCAATGCCCGTTGTCCCGGTGAAACCAAAAGCACTACTTGTGGAAATGTCAAATTTCGGCCCAATCGTTCTGCCCCCATCATAGTGGTTCGTTCATTGATGCGGTATGTCACTAGTGACTCTCCCGTTATGTCGACCGGTTGTACCCTCCCTTCTTACATCGGATGTATGCTGCTCTCCTCAAAAATATTTTCCTGCAGACCCGGTTGCTCCCAAACCACATTGCTTTCAAACCTCTGTTCAAGTCTCCCAACATTTGTGGAGTCTTCCTCACAATCCCTGTCAGCTGCTGAAAGATAATTCTTATCACGAGAGACTTCCACAGCCGAGACGGATTTCTCTCGTGCCCTGTCTGGTCGAACCTGTTGTGGTTTAAGGTTAATCATATATGTTGCTCTGCATCAGCCATCCTGTCCCTGTCTGCTAGTTCCAACAAAGGTCTATCCCACCGCGGCCACCAACTTTGTAACACCACAGCCGGCGATGGAATGGGTAGACCACGGGCAGGGTATCAACAATGGTCGTCCGGTCCTCCGTATTCACAGTGTGTGCCCTAACGCACAAGCGAACAAGCCGTCTTCGCCTACCGCAACAATCGATGAGAGTGGACTAAGTCGCTAGTTTCTACCATAGAGAGAGAGAGAGAGAAGGCTTAGTTGAATCTAACTAAAAGGCGCTGCAAATTACGTCTTCCAAATATAGAAAAAAAATGCCTGTATTACATCAGCGTGCTTGCGAGAGGTAGACAAGTTTCTTCTGCTACGAAGATGTATGTGAAACACATGCAGCTTGTTTGGCAGGTTTGTATCTCTGTATGCACAAGCAAACACGCCGTCTTCGCCTACCGCAACAATCGATGAGAGTGGACTAAGTCGCTAGTTCCTACCATAGAGAGAGAGAGAGAGAAGGCTTAGTTGAATCTAACTAAAAGGCGCTGCAAATTACGTCTTCCAAATATAGAAAAAAATGCCTGTATTACATCAGCGTGCTTGCGAGAGGTAGACAAGTTTCTTCTGCTACGAAGATGTATGTGAAACACATGCAGCTTGTTTGGCAGGTTTGTAGCTCTGTATGCACGATACCTAGGCCGATGATTGTGTACAAATTCCGACTGTAATTGAGTGCCGGCCTGCTACTGACGATAAGTTAGTTTCGCTAATATGTATTGTCTATTATACTAATACTAACATAGACATAGACCTACGCCAACTTAGTCTAGGCTTACTTGGCTATAGATATCAGAGATTTGTAAATTTCGAAACCATGAACCATGAGGTCTTGTGGTAGAAGAGTTATACTATGCCCGCCATCTTTCTGAATTTCAAATTTAATATTACCAGTATTCTTTGTATAAACTTCAACATCAAGCAAACGACGATTTAACAGCAACGATACAACATAAATCAGTATATCTGTTACCGTACGGTATATTCAAAAATATATGTGCGGATCCACATTATTCCAACTGTGGTATGTAACCTATACAAATACTCTTATGCCAAGTACGAACGCGGTTATAATGGTTTTTAACAACAATAACTCGGTTGAAAATAAAATACTAGTTCGGAGAAATATTTTGTACCGTGAACAGCCACGAATGGCTCTTATTAATACAGCGTGCCTAATCTACTATCATGTCATCCTTCAGCCAAAGGAAAGTTAAGAATTCCCTGTAGTTGCTTAAATGGTGATTTTCAAGTCTTTCAAGAACAAACTTAGTGTCCTAACATTCCAATTAAATCATCATTTTAAGACTTTCGATTTGGTAATTGTATGTGCGTGTGTATTTTGTCTGTTAAGCCATATCCGTACCACCATTTCCACAACCAAAGTGTCTCATATGAATAGCCTGCTTGTGGGAAGGAACACACACACTGTCGTTTATGTGACTGTATAGTTTTCATGAAAAAAACGATGAATTTCTGTATAAGCTGAACATTGTAACGGCATGCTCCTGCATATTTAAGAAAATATCGTTGCGGAAATTGCGATCGTTTCGGATAAAATATCAGGATATGGTATTTCATGATCGGAGATGTAATTTATGTAATAGTAACACATTGGGAGATGCATTTCATTATATTTCAGAATGCCCAGCCTTTAAGAAAGAGAAAAAATCTTTACCTTAAACCATAGTTTAGAACCAGGCCCCGCATGATTAAGATGCATGACCTTTTTCAATCGAAGTGTAAAGTCGTTATTTCCAATTTAAGTCAATTTTGTGTTAAGATAATGGAAACCTCGTTATTGAGTTCCGTCACAGTTGCCAACACTTACTGTAGTGCTGGTGCCACCATTTCAGTACTGCTCTCTGTCATCTTGTATTATTATATGCAGTTCTGGTTGTCATATATCTCTCTTATGACTGCTATCTGTATTACCTTATTGTTTCATCTCTTTTTTTGCTGTTGCATTAATGTCTCTTATACCTCCTGTGGAGAGCAAACTTAACTGAACTGAACAGTGTTCATAGTAAAGAAAAGACGTAACTAAGTACGTATTTTAGTCACGTAACTAGTGAGCTCTATGCCACTAACAAATCATTAACTAAACTAATGTACCCACCACCAAATGGGCAGTCTCTCTTTGTATTATCCCTTCCTTTACAGTGAAATTACTAGTACTACAAACATATTCACATACGGTGGATCTTCACAACAAATTTGATGAAAGCAGCTTTTCTTCACGTCGACTACATTTAGCCTCTCATGTTTTACTGGGGATGGAATTCCTTGTGTCACATGGAGTAGATTGTAGTCAGTGAAGGTTTTACGGCTATAAATTTAGGGGTCAATAACAAACAGTTTACTTCATAATTTTATTGAATATTGGAAACATTTGCAAAGTTGTAGTGTATCATGGATAACTACACTGCTTTGTAGTAGACAGGATATTGACATAATTAAAGCAATCCACATCGTCGTCATCGTCATTATCATTATCCTGATCTTCACCTTTCTCTTCATTTCGCTCTCTTCCTCTGTCTCTTTGTCGTTTAGTCGCTCGCTCGTTTGACGACCACGAAGATTCGAATGACTAAGGAGAAGGTTTGCCAACGGTATGACTTTATCACAGAGATGAAGCTTGGTGGGTATTGGAGGACATGCATGAAGAAAGAAGTAAGTCAACTTACAACTGTTGTTACTTAGCAAAAAGCGCAACAAATTAACAATGGACATACGTCTATTCGTATACAAAGCAATGGTGTAGCAAGGAGCAACGGCCCAACGGGCCACGTGGAGAATCCACATTCACTCAAGTTAAATCGATATCATGCGCTTCGGCAGCCTATACGGCCGGCCTAGCCGTTCTCAAAGTAAGGCTGGTTACTTTTCTAAACTTTTTCTAAACATTTCTACTTGTATTATGGCATACAAAATTAGGGTAAAAGCATTGGGCAGTAAATTTGTTTGTCAACTGGAAAATCAGTTGTTAACCAAATAGGACAGATATGACATAAACACACTAACACTCATTCAAGCATTCATGCGAAAACACGACTAAACATTGTGATGCACTTGCTTAACGTGTTAAGACTAACCTTCGGGCCCCAAACACGGGGGTCCCGTTTCATTGAACAACCCATGGTACCCTACTAGTATTTCTTTACTATTGTACTATTTCAATATACTTTAAAGGACAGATTCAGCACTATTTGTCACTCACCAAGCATTCGCAAGAAATGAACATGATTTAGGAAGTGACGTATGGTACACTGCTTTCACAATCTGGGAAATCTTATATACGAGTAAGTTATTTAAAATATAAATGTCTGGAAGTGTTGTTTCAAGTATTCATTTAAACGTCAAATGTATTTTTGAACTCCAAAAAGACACAAGGTATCAAATAATTCGGTTACGGGCAAATCCCAACTGTTTTGTCAAGTGATGAATGTAACGCTAGGTAGATTGAAGAAGTTTGGCCAACTCTAGCATGAAACTAATATGACCCTAACCCTAACCCTACCTATCGCACTGCAGGTACAGTGCTCAACCGATGCGCCACGCTGGCTGATGATATATGACGTTCATGTATAATAAACACTTTAAGGCCCTAATGAAAGCAAGCGACCGTATGAGAGCGCGGAAAAAGCAATCTGCCGTCACCGGGGATTGAACCCAGGAGCTCAAAGTACCTATCGCACTGCAGGTACAGTGCTCAACAGATGCGCCACGGCAGCTGATGATATATGACGCTCGTGTATAATAAATACTTTAAGGCCCTAATGAAAGCAAGCGACGGTATGAGAGCGCGGCAAAAGCAATCGGCCGGCACCGGGGATCGAAACCAGGAGCTCAAAATACCTATCGCACTGCGGGTACAGTGCTCGACCGATACGCCACGGCAGCTGTTGATATATAACGCTCGTGTTTAAACAATACTTTAAGGCTGTAATGAGAGCAAGCGACCGTATGATAGCACGGCAAAAGCAGTCGGCCGGCACCGGGGATAGCACCCAGGAGCTCTAAATACCTATCGCACTGCAGGTACAGTGCTCAATCGATGCGCCACTACAGCTGTTGATATATAACGCTCGTGTTTAATAAATACTTTAAGGCCCTAATGCAGCAAGCGACCGTATGAGAGCGCGGCAAAAGCAATCTGCCGACAATTGGATTAAACCCAGGATCTCAAAATACCTATCGCCCTGCAGGTACAGTGCTCAACCGATGCCCCACGGCAGCTGTTGATATATAACGCTCATGTATAATAAATACTTTAAGGCCCTAATGAAAGTAAGCGACCGTATGAGAGCGCGGCAAAAGCAATCTGCCGGCACCGGGGATCGAACCCAGGAGCTCAAAATACCTATCGCACTGCAGGTACAGTGCTCAACAGATGCGCCACGGCAGCTGATGATATATGACGCTCGTGTATAATAAATACTTTAAGGCCCTAATGAAAGCCAGCGACCGTATGAGAGCGCGGCAAAAGCAATCGGCCGGCACCGGGGATCAAACCCAGGATCTCAAAATACCTATCGCACTGCAGGTACAGTGCTCGACCGATACGCCACGGCAGCTGTTGATATATAACGCTCGTGTTTAAACAATACTTTAAGGCTGTAATGAGAGCAAGCGACCGTATGAGAGCGCGGCAAAAGCAATCGGCCGGCATCGGGGATCGAACCCAGTAGCTCAAAATACCTATCGCACTGCAGGTACAGTGCTCAATCGATGCGCCACGGCAGCTGTTGATATATAACGCTCGTGTATAATAAATACTTTAAGGCCCTAATGAAAGCAAGCGACCGCATGAGATGGCCGGCAAAAGCAATCTGCCGGCACCGGGGATCCAACCCAGGAGTTCTAAATACCTATCGAACTGCAGGTACAGTGCTCAATCGATGCGCCACGGCAGCTGTTGATATATAACGCTTGTGTATAACAAATACTTTAAGGCCCTAATGAAAGCAAGCGACCGTATGAGAGCGCGGAAAAATCAATCGGCCTGCACCGGGGATCGAACCCAGGAGCTCAAATTACCTATCGCACTGCAGGTACAGTGCTCAAACGATGCGCCACGGCAGCTGTTGATATATAACGCTCGTGTATATCGAATACTTTAAGGCCCTAAAGAAAGCAAGCGACCGTATGAGAGCGCGGCAAAAGCAATCGGCCGGCACCGGGGATCGAACCCAGGAGCTCAAAATACCTATCGCACTGCAGGTACAGTGCTCAGCCGATGCGCCACTGAAGCTGTTGATATATAACGCTCGTGTATAATGAATTATTTAAGGCTCTAAAGAAAGCAAGCGACCGTATGAGAGCGCGGCAAAAGCAGTAGGCCGGCAACGGGGATCGAATCCAAGAGCTCAAAATACCTATCGCACTGCAGGTACAGTGCTCAACCGATGCGCCACTGAAGCTGTTGATATATAACGCTCGTGTATAATAAATACTTTAAAGCCCTAATGAAAGCAAGCGACCGTATGAGATGGCCGGCAAAAGCAATCGGCCGGCACCGGGGATCGAACCCAGGAGTTCTAAATACCTATCGAACTGCAGGTACAGTGCTCAACCGATGCGCCACGGCAGCTGTTGATATATAACGCTTGTGTATAACAAATACTTTAAGGCCCTAATGAAAGCAATCGACCGTATGAGAGCGCAGCAAAAGCAATCGGCCGGCACCGGGGATCGAACCCAGGAGCTCAAAATACCTATCGCACTGCAGTTACAGTGCTCAACCGATGCGCCACGGCAGCTGATGATATATAACGCTCGTGTATAATAACTACTTTAAGGCCCTAAAGAAAGCAAGCGACCGTATGAGAGCGCGGAAAAAGCAATCTGCCGGCACCGGGGATCCAACCCAGGAGCTCAAAATACCTATCGCACTGCAGGTACAGTACTCAACCGATGCGCCACGGCAGCTGTTGATATATAACGCTCGTGTATAATAACTACTTTAAGGCCCTAAAGAAAGCAAGCGACCGTATGAGAGCGCGGAAAAAGCAATCTGCCGGCACCGGGGATCCAACCCAGG
>JAIPMN010225717.1:0-11139 GCA_020650975.1 Apostichopus californicus
ATATATGCGCTATTAGGTATTCTCCCTGCTGGTTTTGTTATAGTGTATAGTAAACATAGAGTACCATACGCGGTCAAAATTGCGATGCATACTGCTATGTAGTATGTAGTTATATCCCCATCATATCATTAACATGTGCTTGCATGCCTCTTTGTCTTAAGAGTAACTACTTACTTCGTGTTCCCGAGTTTATTCACCCCTCACCCACATCATAGTCGAAAAAGCCCCCTTAGTCTTAATTCCATGAAGTATTCATGCTTAACCACAGATGACAACCTGTTGCATCTCATGTGTATACAAACGTGGTTAGTTATAGCCCTCTCCTATGTGCCTTAGTAATTATAAGTAAAAGACTCTGTGACCAAGAGTTTTTGTCACAGAGAGGTTATTGCCCATTCACTGATGCCCAAATGGTTCATCATCATTTAGCCCACAATCATGATCATCTTAATTCTCTGTGTATACTTTCTTGATAAACGATGAAAACTGCTTACCTCATTGGACCCCCATTAGAGAGACCCTACGCCTGTATGCCCCTCGTGCCCCCCGTGCCCCTCGTGCCTCTCGTCCCGCGCCCCTCTCGCACTGTCGCGCCTGGCGCCAGCTTGAACTACCCTCACATACGCCCATAAAATTTCTCATTTTGTTCTGTCCGACCCTCCCTCTCAAATCCAAATGTCTGACAATGCCCACCTCTAGTTTCATCGTGATTGCTTCGTTTAATTGAACTGAACTAAAACTGTAGTTAGCTAATATAACTTTTCGTCAATTATTTCGGCCTATCTTTGAACGGACATGTAGGCTATGATAACAGCAGTGTAGCAAGTTCACCACAAACTGGCAGTTTATAGATAGACGAGCAGCCGGGTACTATTATAATGTTCTTCACTTTTTGGTTACTACCATGACAGCATTCACAACAAGGCACAACATAAACACTTACCCTCTATGGGCATGCAAATAAAAGTAAGTTCATGCCAATTATGTTGGTCCTGCAAAACATGTCATGTGACCCCGATCTTTTGAAGTAAGAGGTGGAGACCTTTGGCTGGAGGGTTGGCCCCTCACCCGTAACCATTCACTGATTTTATTTACTGCAGGTAAAGGAATCGTAACAGGTGTCTTCTTTGAAAAAAAGGGGAATTTCTCTTACAATACAGTGGAGAGTTACTTATGGCCACAGAATGAGATCAGCTGGAAAATGAAAATTCATCTTGGTTCAGATTCTTAATCAAATTGAAGGGCATGGAATATTGGTAAGAAATTGGTCATCTTGTTGTCATGTAACTATCAACTTTGCTCTCAAGATTCCAGTCTGGTCATCAGAAACCCTTACTCTAAAAAGAGGTGAACATTGCAATCCATTTCAGGTCCAGCATTTCCAAACAATGCCTCTTTGCTTGATGTAGGGAAATTCACACTGGGAGAAGTTGAAATGTAGGGCTAACTCTGTTTTGTTATGGCACAGGTATCCATTTATTAAACTTAGTTGTGTCAAAGGTAATTGAGGTAAAATGCCCTTCCCTTTGAAATAATGTAATCAAGCCTGCATGTGTACCTTCTCTCCTTTCATTTGTAAACAATGTGTAATGTGACACTGTTTGGTTTCCTACGAGTTTCCTGGAGCTTTGTAACTGGAGGAAGTTGCTCGGGAAAGCTGAGGACAAGGGCACAGTTAATACATTTGGTGCTGTAGTAAGCCTAGAAATTTGTGAGGGTATTTTTAAAACTCTGGTAAATCCTTCACTAACTTAGAAATACATGTCAGCTGGAACTGGAGAGAGTGTATTTAGTGGGCATATACACTGTTATAAAACCACTAGGCAGGAGATGTCTACTTTAACATCAAATATGATAGTTACAACGTATTAATATTAAGAATGGCTACTGCTTTGTGAATTGAAATACATGTCAGTTGCTAATTGGATAGTAAAGTGGGAATACACACTGTTATAAAACCAATAGACTGGGGATATCTACAATAACATCAAATATGACAGTTAAGAGTTATTAACGTTAAGAATTACTGTTGTAGTGTCAATGTAGCTCTTCACTTTACTTTTACCTTTAAAGTATAATTTCCCTGTAGCACATCTCATGCTGCTTTGTACGAATTTGCAAGCAGAACCCGCTACAGCAAATGGTGTGGTTTGGAAAGAAATGACAGACATTATACTCATCTCCCTGAATCTGACCCTAAATAACCACGGCCTGACAAAATGATATCAATTCCTTTTGGGAACTTCTTTTAACACAAAATGCGCAGTTATGATAACCTAAAGTGTTAGACCAAAATGTAGCTACACTAGACAAAGTTTTGCCCAAGGGCTCACATGATGTGACATGTTGCAAAGTAACCATGTCATAAGTAATTTATAGTATACCATAGGTAGGGCCAATAGAGCAGATCTTTGAGTGAGAAGTTTACTTAGCAAATAAGGTTCTTGATATTGAGAGGCATGGCTAAAAGTTGGTATGAACACACTAAAGGTTGTGTATTGGCTTAAGTGATAGAATTAGTCTAGCAGACTGTGTAGCGGACAGCGAAGGGGTTTCATTTCAATTAGTGTGAATATTTTAAATTCAAATAAAATGGCCAACTTGTTTCCCACTTATCAATCAATCCTTTGTCAAATTCTGCTCATAGTAGTCTTTGCCTTAATCTAGTATAGTTGAAGAGTAACCTGTCTCCACCCCAAATTTCAATCTTTGGAGCCTGGTAGTCCATCTAACTTCATTCACCATTGGCTGTGATGTGATATCTTTCACACAGGTTGTGGGATATGCAGGTCCTTGTTCAGCCGCTGAGGGATCCTCTAACCTTTCTTAATGCTAGCCATCAAAAGTCTTGATCCTTGATCATACTTCATTATGACTTTCATTTTTTTTATTAACAGGAGGTGCAGCAGAAGGAGACTATGAGCAAAAGGTTTCTGATCGAGGTATAGAAATTCACTTGGTTCAATATCTTTTGAGTTCTGGTTTAAAGTTTTATAAAAAAAGTAAGCTTAAAATTGCAAAAAAAAAATGAATGCTTCTTCTTGCTTCGTGGTCCAGATGATGTAAGTTCAGCCACTTCATAACTTTGTAGATTACCAGTTGGCATTAGATCTTTAGAGTAGAGCTTTGAAGAGCAAATTGGAACAGTATGCCTATGGTAGTTGGGAGGATAACCAACCTCCATTGCTTTGATTTACATCAGCACTCATTAGTAGTCATGCTGTTTAAAGCACAATACTTAACAAGCTGTGGTGATTGATTTGAAAATGTAAAAGTGCTCATATTGCTTTTAGATATTGTCACTCATTGTAATTGTTGAACATTAAAGTTTTGTTTACATGAAAATTATTTGTGTGCGCACTAAAATTATTATATATTACATATATTACATACAATATATATTACATATATTACATGAAAGGAATTATTGTCACAGTAGCCGTGCGCTAGAAGTGCAGCTTTCAAATATTTTTGTGTCTTGATCTGTACCATCTCTTTCAAAACTTGTAGACCAAATTCCCGACGTCAACAGAAGAAAACAATAACCACCCATGAGCAAGCAGCAGTCCGTCGGCATTTAGGGCAATGCTTTGCAGTATGAAAGTTGCCTGGGGAGTCATCAATAGTGAAATGCACGAGTCTGGAACTCTATCTTCTAAACCGACGATGGACTTATATTAAAGATTAAATCAGAAACAAACTATATTATATTGCAAGAAATGGACAGAAAAGCTTTGTACAAAAGTAAGAGTTCATATGCAGATCTATTCATTTCAGACTGCAACCTGTAAAGAAGTTATTATCAGTGAATTTGACAGCATTTAAGAAGTGAGTTTTGGACACTATAGGTCACTGAAATACGCTTAAATGGGGTATCCATCATTTTGAAGTCATTGTTACCGAAGGATTAGTTACCTTTTGAAACTTTACGCACTGACCACTCCCATGTATGGTTAGTCACTGAATTTCACTGGTAGTTGAATAAACCTGAGGCTCATTATATCGAGCATATGGATCCGCTGAACAAAAAACAACTGTTTGTCACTTATGTCACACTTTCAAGTGGTTTTGATTTTGTTATACATTACTTCATACATTGGTCTTTTGGCTTTTTTGAAGTTGCTGTT
Source organism: Apostichopus californicus (assembly GCA_020650975.1). NCBI lineage: Eukaryota > Metazoa > Echinodermata > Holothuroidea > Aspidochirotida > Stichopodidae > Apostichopus > Apostichopus californicus. The sequence continues at coordinate 4,128 of JAIPMN010225717.1, forward strand.
TTGTTATATGCTCATTTTGTGGTGTAAGTGAAATAAAGTGGGTCAAACTCAGAAATAATCTTGTCCTTGTGCATGCCTTGACTCAATGTGGAAGCAATAATATGTGAAGTAATGTTATAGATAATCCCTTGCAAAACCAAAGTATTAAGCTATTTTGTTCAATTTGTTAATGACCATACAATTATATTAGATTTATCTTTTTGGTAATTTACAGATGCTATAATGAAAGACTCCTATGCTTTGCGACATACACTGGTAAACGGATACTTTAGTTTTGTGGAATTGTACAATCTCATCCAATCAAAGGAAAATAATCTGCCATTTTTTTCTAATCATCTAGCTAGTTGACAGTTAACATCTTGTTTCAAAACAACTCATAATACCCCAACCCATATACCCCACGTTAATACCACACGATGGCAGTTTGAACACCCATGTAAAACAAAAAGTCAACGTGGGGTAAGGGATCCTTTCTAAACATAACGGTCATGTGATCCAAGGTCAACATAGGTCAATCAGGGGTCAAAAACGAGTATTTTTGCAATAACTTGAGAACAAAATTTCAGTAAAGGTTGGGAGTTACACTACTGTAATCCAGTAGTGGACCCGCATCTAGGTGACCTTTCAACTCAGGTTGACCTCCGATGATCTGTATTAGTTTTTTGGTCATTTGAATTTTCGTGGCCATAATCGGATCTCAAAGGTACTTTCACATCAAAATGGTCCATAGTTGACCCCTGTGCGACCTTCGTGTGCGAAGTTATCAGAGACCAATTTTTTTTTAATTAGTACAGTTTGGATGGTCGTACATACTTTTCATGTTGCTTTTTGGAATCAGCGTGTTAAACTACATCTGACCGCGAGGTCAAAAGGTCAAAGGTCAAATCTTGAAAAATAAGCTCATTTTAGGAGATACGGGGCAATACAAAAAAAGCTTGTCAATATTTGGATATATGATAGAGGTGTTTTCGCTATATAGAGGAAACCAACTCCCGCTACAATCGGACACCCAGTTCTCAAGTTATGAGGGGCCACAGGTTGGTTTTGATACCTTTCTAGCAATAACATTGTGTGTGTACATTGTAGCCAAAAAACATTAGGACAAAGTGCATATCATCAAGAGGAACATTTTTGATGAAAAGCATCAGGTCATCCAAGGTCATTCAAGGTTGCTTATGTGCAATAAAAAGCCAACTTATGCTAATTTTTGCAACAACTTCTAGTCACGAAGTCTGACATGGCTGATATATTAGGAAAAGTGAAGTAAAATGTGATCCAATGTCACCAAAGGTCAATTATGGGTCAAAATGTGTTTTTTGGCAATAAATTGTGAAACTACCACTGACAGAGTCCGACATGGTTAATATTTTGGGACTAGTTGAGAATGGGGTAAGGTATCGTCTCCAAACATAACGGTTATATGATCCAAGGTCAACAATGGTCAATTAGGGGTCAAAACCTAGTATTTTTGCAATAACTTGAGAACCAAATGTCCATGAAGGTTGGGAGTTACGCTATTGTAATCCAATAGTCGACCCGCATCTGGGTGACCCTTTACCTAAGGTTGACCTCCAGTGACCTGTAATAGTTTCTTTGGTTATTGGAATTTTCGTAGCCCATATTCAAACCTCAAAGGTACCTTCTGATCAATATTGTCCATGGGTTGACCCCTGTGCGACGTTTCTGTGCGAAGTTATCAGAGGTCAAGGTTTGGTTTGGTTTCAATAAACCTACATGTGGTAAGGATGGGTCTAACAGACTTGTCATGTTGCTTTTTTGAATCACTGTGTCAAACTACATCCTACTATGGGTCAAAAGATCAAATCTTGAAAATATGCTCATTTTCGAAGATCCGGGGCAAAGAAAAAAAGTTTGTCAATATTTTGATATAAGATAGAGTTCTGTGTGCTATATAGAGGAAACAAATTCCCGCTTCAATCGGACACCAGGTTCTCAAGGTATGAGGGGCCAAAGGTTGGTTTTGATACCTTTTTAGCAATAACATTGTGTGTGTGTACATTGGAGCAATAACAATTTTAGGACAGAGTGCACATCATCATGAAGGGGAACATTTTTGTTAAAAAAAATTTGCAACAACTTCTAGACACGAAGTCTGACATGGCTGATATATTAGGGAAAGGTGTGAATGAAGTAGGGGCACGTTTTCCAAAATAACCGTGATGTGATCCAAGGTCACCAAAGGTCAATTATGGGTCAAAATGTGTTTTTTGGCAATAAATTGTGAAACTACCATTGACAGGGTCGCAAAGTATAATATATATAATTCGCAAAGTATAGAACAATTTAAGCAGTTTTGAGACAAGTTTGCTGTTGTTACTGCTAGGAATTTTGTAAAAGAGATGCTCTTACAACCTCAGATTATCATTGCGTAAAAGATCGCTTTGATTTAGGCAGTGAAATGGAGTAATAGCGATATTTTCGCGCATCAATCTGCAGCTAAAAGACAGATAATTAATTGGGAAATTGTACGAAGTCGCCGCCCTAATTGAGCAGCGGTTCAAAGTAGCAGTGAGGTATTGTATATGCTTAGGACTCCCGCACACCTAGTTTCTGCATAGTATATGCCTAGTAAAGTAGAGGAGCCCTAATGTAACAGAAGCCAAGCTATCTTCATAGGTATTTTTGCAGATGTTTTAATTTTAATTGTTTGAGACACTACAGTAGTCCTAGCTGCCTAACCTTTGTTCATAAAAGATTGATGTTGCAGATCTGTACTTTGGAGACTTGGCCAACAATCATAGGCCTAGTGGCGAGTGGAATTTGGCAAGTAGATTTTTAGTCACGGTCGTCAAATAGCGAGTACTTTCAAAAATATTTGTCGAGGCCTGAAAACCTTCACAACATGATTTCTCATCGTAGAAATCATGGATACTTTTCATACATGCTATTCGGATTTGCCATATTTACAATTATCCTATTGCTTGTGAGGTCAAATTTCCTATAAGTCACCAGAGGTCAAACACTGAAAACCTTTTACATGATATATAACGATGGAAATTGTGGATACATCTAATACTTGGTGTGGATTCATAACATTGAGTACAAGACCCCTATTGTTTTTGATGGAGGTGCGTATAGCCGCGTACGCATTGAAGTCATCGAAACCTCAATGCATTTTGCATTCTGGTTACATCACGCAACGCTCTGTAATGTTTACACCGGCCAGGGTACGACGCACTGTGAAATGATGTATGCTCGGAAAGAAACCTTATGGTAAACAATCAAATAAATCAAAGCAACAAACGTCAATATAGCATTTATTGAGGCATGTTTCTTCCCACAACTCACACGCTTACATTACGACTTATTATATGTCATCGTGTTGAGGGTGGTATAGTTTTAGAATGTAAAAATGAACATGAAATGGTCATAATGAAGTAACAGGGAATGGTATGATCATTGAAACAACACATCGTGTAAGGTAAAAGGGTCAAAGGTATAACATTGACTTTCCCTCTCAGCATTCCATTCGTACCCACGCACTCATAACTATGATTGATGGTTTTTATTATGATATAGCTTACTATCTCTTCCCCACACGTAGTATACCGGGGATTGCAAAGTTGGTACTGACAATACAGCTCACCATACACTTGAGGTGACGCTAAATTGCAATTTAGTATAGGTCAGTCTGACATAATAGGCGTTACCATAGGGTGACACAATAACATGGATGTGGGACTGTTTGTATTGAGGGGGGGGGGGGAGTAAGGAAATTGAGAATGGGAGTACATGTGTCTGTGTGAACAAAATAATATGTCACGATCTCCTAATTGCCGATTGACTTCAAATTAAGTGGATGAAAAGGGGCATTAGGAGTACGGCCTGTCCGCAACTTCTTACGTCACGTTGTGACGTTGTGACGTTGTGAAGAGGTCAAATAACTAAATACAGCATTTTGGCCAATATGGGCGTACGAAAATGACAAAATATCCGACACCCCCCAAATCACAATTAGTGTATTACATATTCCATATATGTATACACTGCAGTTTTAAATGTAAAACGCTTATATTCACGGACCAAGAAGGTACAAGATCAAATTGATCAAACTTGTTTTTTTGCGAAGAAGCGTTTTCAAACTACTCTTTGATCTTAAGATTTATAGACTCAAATGTTATAGTATGTGTCCGTGTAACGGGTTGTTACGGCTGCGTGACTAATGGTGGCTTAAGGAGAAAGGTTAGAGGGTTCAAAGTCAAGTAACCATAAAAGTAAACACTGTAACCACCACACGTACACTTTATAACAATATAGATTAATAATTCAAACACAGGTAAATTACCACACACCAGGGACGTAGCCAAGGGGGCAATGGGAGCGATCACCCCCCCCCCCGCCCTCTCTTTGAGTACCCCGAAACATTAACTAAATGGAAATGTCACTAAAGCCCTCTTTTCAGGAAGAAGGAAGCTAAGCGTCCCTTCTAAATCATTCCCCTGACAGTTCGTCTGCTACGTAATACAATACTCTTATTATTGTTTATTTCCTGCAACCTGGGAAGCATTTTGGGTCAAACGTTCTTTGTACATCATGACGCTCCGTTAAGTGTAATAATGCTCCCTTTATGAGAAGTTCCCATTTTAAATTCTGCCCCCCACCCACCACCCCCTACCCTTTCAATTTATTGGCTACATCCCTGTCTCAGACCTTATAAGTCTACCGTGCAAATACAAAAGTAAAGCGACAAAGGTCACGTGATCAAAGGAGGTCAAATGTATCATTTGGATAAGTTGTGCGGAATAAACAAGGTTTTGCAAACAACTCCTTGACCATAAAGCCCGATTTACTTCAAATTTGGCCAAGGTGAAGTAACCATGAACATCATTTTGAACATAACAATTTCACTAAAATAATTATATAGTCCAATATCCCCAACACGAGTAGTTTGTCATTGTTCATTACACTCCAAAGGTCACGCAACCAAAGTAGGTCTAAACAAAGCTCGGCCAAATGTGTGCGAAAAGGAATTTCGCAAAGAACCCATTGACCATAAGGCCGATGGGACTTCAAACTTGACGAGTATGTGCCTGGGCATGGGCTGTAGTGTATGAGTGACAAACGAATACTTAGGATCAAAGATCAGGGGTCAAATAAGAAGGAAAAACAGCATTTTGGTCACTTCACGTATATAGTAGGATACCACAAACTACATACCTTCAGTGTGTTAATTTAATGCGCAATGCCAAAGGGAATGTGATAAAGGAGGTAAAGGTCAAAACCTGGCCAGATTTGTGCTAAAATGTATGATTTGTCTACCTTAAGTTTAAAGTCCAGAATATTCCGGTAACTAAAGTTGCACGTTAAAAAATATGATTAGAAATATAACATGTTCTTTGGGCTAATTTGTTATTGCCAAACGAAATCAAAATGTATCCATAAGGAAGTATTGTAGTGTCTGCATTGTTGTAAAGAATTTTGTACTTGTGCATATAGACTCAAAGTTTGGGTGAGATCTGCAACTCGTTGGATTGCCCACTTGTCCTATACTTATATTAGTTTTATTTTATATTTATTTTATTTTATATTTTGATTAAATATGACACATTCGTCATAGAAAGTGGTATTTATGTAAGAGGTATCCTTCAATATATTAGGTCATAAAATGAATATATATATTTTCATTCATGATTCTTTTCAAAGCTTAATGTATATGGCAAACCAGGAAACAAGCCTGTCAAAATTTAAGACTTAACTGCATGATTGAGGAAATCTTAGAACGCGATATTCGATGTAGCCCACATTTCATGTCGATGTTGCATCTACCTAATGCAACATTATGGAATTCATGTTTTGTGCCAAATATAATTCGCATTGAATCAAAACTGCTTGCCTATGAAAAGAACATATTCCTTATATAACAAATTGAAAGCATGAATCAATCCTAAATTCATCTCGCCGTACGTCGTATTGCTGGATACAAACTAGATCGCACTTAAGTTAATCTAGCAAAAGACAGTTACTCTGGCTGGCAGATTAGAAAGGGTCTTGGGGTCTCAAGAGCTAGGGCTCCAAGATCAAAGGGCCGTTGTGAACATTCCCATCCAAGGCAAATTGTGCTTTATTCCGACGCGTTGGTCTTGAAATCTGAGTATATATGTAAGAGGTACATTTCAATACGTGAGGTCATATAATGGACTATATAAAATATATATTTTCAATCATGATTCGTTCCAAAGTTTCATGTATATGCCAAACCAGGAAACAAGCCTGTCAAAATGTAAGACTTAACTGCATGATTCAGGAAAACGTATAGAACGCGATACTCGATGTAGCCAACATTTCATGTCGATGTTAGTACATATATCTAAGGCAACATTATGGAATCCATATTTGTGTCAATATAACCGCGATGAATCAAAGCTCTTTGCCCATTTGGTTTTATCCAAGGGGATACTTTATTCCGACGTGTTGGTCTTGAAATTTGAGTATATATGTAAGAGGTATATTTCAATACGTGAGGTCATAAAATGGACTATATAATATATATATTTTCAATCATGATTCGTTCCAAAGTTTCATGTATATGCCAAACCTGGAAACAAGCCTGTCAAAATGTAAGACTTACCTGCATGATTGAGGAAAGCGTATAGAACGCAATATTCGATGTAGCCAACATTTCATGTCGATGTTACATATATCTAGGGCAACATTATGGAATCTATATTTGTTATGGAATCTATATTTGTGTCAAATATAACCGCATTGAATCAAAACTCTTTGCCCATTTGGTTTTATCCAATTAAGGATAATTCCAACAGTTTTCTCGCCGTACACTTGTATTGTTGTACAAACAAAAGTCGGACGTTATTTAGTCTAACCATAGACCGTCACTCAGACAGGCAGATGAGAAGAGTCACTCCGGGACTCAAGAACTGAGGAGACCAAGGTGAAGGGGGCTTTGTAAGAACTCTCAGGAAAGGCATACCAACTTTCTACTTTCGGGTAATGACGGAAACGGGGGGGGGGGGCGTGGTGGGGGAAGGGGTAG
>JAIPMN010226871.1:0-21016 GCA_020650975.1 Apostichopus californicus
AGAACTTGAAAGACAATTTGGTTGAAGAAAAAAGAAAAGTATCTCGTGAAGAAAGATCACGTGTTCAGGTACAGAAAGATTCAAAATCGAAATATATCCAGTTCAGTTTGTTTCGTATATTTTTAATTCAATAAAAACGAGTGAGGATCAAGTATCAATTAAAAAAGAGGAGAATGTCAAAAAAAAACCAGATACTTTAACCGGCACCTCCCCTTTACAGAAAATACAAAAGATACAGCAATTCAAACAATCAAAATAATAATATTAAGAAAAAACGATGGTACTTAAGAACTTCATGAAAGTTTGATACCAAGCATAATAAATCATTGACTGATTTCAACTTAATTATTCAAATGCGTACAATGTATAGTGGTATCCTTGAAATGGTATACATTGATACAATTGCTTAGCTATTTCAATCATTCCTACTGGTGAACGAGATGACACAATTGAGTTAACTTATGTACTAAGTTGGCTGATATAAAGAAAATTGCGAACAGAGAACGTTGTACGTTATTCCGGGTGTCACAAAAGTGACAATGAAGTTGATCGAATGGAATGAAGTTACAAAAACCTTAACTCATATCGAAGCGTGACACTACCAAAAAAATAGAAAAAAGCTGAATGGACATTTTGTTGTAGGAACCAACAAAATAAAGAACAGGAAACGCCGTTTTCATCGATGTGTGTATCGACAAGAATTACTGATATTGATCAAGAGGAACCCGATGCTATTGTCGCAGAACGTTCTGTAATCATTTTATTGCTGTCATAAAATATCTTATTGTCTTCATTATTATTTCTCATTTGTGCAGTTAAACGAAAGGATAAAAGAACTAGAGTTTACAAGAAAGAAACTGGAAAGTCAACAGAAGAACTTGAAAGACAATTTGGTTGAAGAAAAAAGAAAAGTATCTCGTGAAGAAAGATCACGTGTTCAGGTACAGAAAGATTCAAAATCGAAATATATCCAGTTCAGTTTTGTCCAAGTTAGTTTTTACTTATAAAAAACGAGTAAGGAACGAGTATCAATACAAACAAATAGAGGATGTCAAAAACAGCTACATGCTTTAAATTGTATCTCCTCTTTACAGTAAGAGTAAAATATATAGCAATGCAAACAAAAGGAAATAAAACTAAGAAGAAAAAAACGATGGTAGTTAAGAAGTTAATAAAGAATGGATACCAAGCATAATAAATCATTGACTCATTTCAACTTAATTATTCAAATGCGTCCAATAAATAGTGTATCCTTCAAATGATTTACATTGATACAGTTGCTTAGCTATTTCAATCATTCTTACTAAGAAACGAGGTGACACAATTGAGTAAACTAATGTAGTTAATGGGCTGATAAAAAGAAAATTGCGAACAGAGAACGTTGAACGCTATACCTGGTGTCACAAAAGTGACAAAGAAGTTGATCGAATGGAATGAAGTTACAAAAACCTTCACTCATATCGAAGCGTGACACTACAAGAAAATATAGAAAAGCTGAATGGACGTTTTTTGTATGAACAAAACAAATAAAGAACAGGAAACGCCGTTGTCGTCGATGTGTGTATCGACAAGAACTACTGAGATTGATCAGGAGGAACCCGATTCTATTGTCACAGAGCGTTTTGTAATCATTCTATTGCTGTCATTAAATATCTCATTTTCTTCATTATTATTTCTCATTTGTGCAGTTAAACGAAAGGATAAAAGTTCTAGAGTTTACAAGAAAGGAACTGGAAAGTCAACAGAAGAAATTCAAAGACAATTTGGTTCAAGAAAAAAGAAAATCAACTCGAGAAGAAAGATCACGTGTTCAGGTACGAAAAGATTCACAATGGAAATATATCCAGTTCAGTTTTGTTTCGTTTATTTTTCATTCATGTGAAAACGAGTGATGATCAAGCATCAATACAAACAAGTGGAGGATGTCAAATAAGCAAGACGCTTTAACTGGCAGCTCCCCTTTACAGTAAATACAAAAAATAAAGCAATTCAAACATTCAAAATAATAATATTAAGAAAAGAGGATACAGTAGCTAACTATTTTAGTCATGCTAACTAGTGGATGAAGTTAAACAATTGAGTAAATATTGTAGTAATGTGGACGATATGAAGAAAATTGCAAACAGAAAACGATGCATTTTTTTTCGGGTGTCACAAAAAAAGTAACAAATGAAGTTGATAAAATGAAATGAAGTTACAAACACCTTAATTTTAAGCAAACTGTCCAATATTATCTGATCAAAAAAAAATAGATAATTATGAATATTATTAGATGGTGGCAAAGTTGAATAATGTGGAAGAAAGGAACAAGAAACTGGAGGACGAAGTGACGCAGTTAAAAGAAAGATTGTTAGCAGAGGAAAAGTCAGCCAAGAAACTGCAAGCGTCTTCCCCAAAGGTGAGTGTAAGACGAAAGACACATACATGTGATTAATGATTAGAGCATGAGACGTAATTTTAGATATTTCATGCTGGTACTTCTAATTAGTTGAAATCTTTAGAGCTTCGCAAGTTTTCATGATGATTTAAAGAAGGAAGTTCACTTGCATTATGTATTACATTACATTTTAGCTATAAAGTAATGAAAATGACCCTGTACATGCGTGTATCCGAGACACTCGCTAAAATTTGTATCTGTAATCTTTCAAAAAAGCTTAGTTCCTAACATGTCGTTTAACATTTGTTTTTTAATATTTTTACAATCGTTTCTTATTTGTGTGAAACTAAACGAAGTACATCGATTATTGGATATAATAAGAATCTATTTTTGGCTCCTATTGTAATCTTATTTTGAAAATCCATCCTTTAAATTAAAGTTTATACAAAACGTCAACATTTGGGAATACTGAGCCCAAAAAGTAATAATGTTTACAAGTAGCTGTGTTCTCCTGGACCGTGACCAGTCGGTTTGCACTTTCAGCATCGTAAAACCGTAAAATAATATACCTGTTTGCCGAAATGTAAATAGGTTATTCTATGTGACAAGATTAAAACCAATCGAATGAATATTACATTTATACACAGGAAATGTCAAACAACTACCACAACCTTTTTAAAGTTCCCAAAATAGCTTTTACCGCATATGCATGTTATGGTTACCCAAGTTGAAAAATGTCTTCTTCATTACATCGAATATGGAAAACAAAGCGTACAAGTTCAAAATATTGAATATGCATTAAAACCGGAGAATTTATATAATTCTGAAACTTAACATTTGCACTTGAAAATGTCTATAGCAAAATTCTCATAAATCGTCTGAGCGTTCAATATTAGCTTCTTGTGTTATTGTTAGACATGTTGCATTCTCATATATCTTGAATGTATTTTACTTTCTAGGATAGGGCTGAAAGTGATGAGCTCCGGAGAATGAATGAAGAAAAAGAAGAGAAATGTGATGGCCTCACAAAACAACTAGAAGCAGAAAGGAACACAACCGAGGAGGCAAGTATTAAATATGTTGTAACGTACACTGTATTGAAAAAGGTTGGATATTTTATTGATATTCAAACCTATAAATTATTTAGAAACCAGTCGTTTTTATATTGCCGCAGAAATATTTTAACTATAATTCCTGTTGTTAAATCCGGTACAAATATGATATTTTGAAAATTACTGTGTTAAAGCGAATTTAAATTAAGGCTCAACTAATCCCAAACCATTCAAATAGTTCATGCAAACTGCTGCAAACTGAAATAATGACCAACTCTAAGCTCATAAAACTAAAAACATGGTATATCCAAGTGAAAATTGATGAAATATTTCACCTTCCTGTTTTTTTTTAAATTATTTTATTGCTAGTATCATCATTGAAATGATATTCAGATAGATACTTTCACTACTTGTTCCGACTGTTCGACTCAATACTATATTATATTTAGTTTCACATTACGCAAAATGGTACTTACTTGTATCAACGTTGTATCTAGAAAAACTAACGAAATCAATTCAATAGATAGAAACAGGTCCTATGGAAATGCAAACAAAAGTCACTGAGAGATATTTGATGATAAACATGTATTTCGCCCAATACGGTTCATTGATGATATTCAGATGTGTAAATGAAGAGATCATGTTAATCTACTACTTATTATATTATCATTTTGTCCATTTCGAGTCGCATGTTGTGATATTTCTGCCATATTTCTCGTTAACTCAGCTAAAAGATGAGATTGACAGAAGTAACAAAGAGAAGGGTGATGTGGCAGAGGAGTTGGAAAATACCAGATCAAATTTATCCAGAAATGAAGCTGACCTTTCAGATGTGAAAGCAAATCTTGCTGACGTAATATATATTAGTATTTAGTTATTAGATTATATATTTGATGATATGCCGAGCAACAAGTAGAACATGTAAAGTTGCAAGTCACCGGTCTAATAAAAAAATAAACAAATGAACTAAAAGAACATTTGCTTAAAGTAAAAAGAAATCCAAGAACATTGAAATTGTGATAGAGAAAGTAACCTATAATCTGACATTATTCGTTATATTAACTTTAAATGGAATATTAGAAGACGTAGATGTAAAGTACTTTTCAAATTATAAAACAAAATATTTGAAAAGATGACATTTAACTCAAGGTGGATGTAAGTTGAAAGAGAAGAGTTTTTGATCAAAGCGAACATGCTACTTTCAGCTACAAATGAAAACACCATAATTTTGTTTTATAAAAACAAAAAAGTATTACGAGTCGCATAAATCACGACGAATTGCTGGATTTTCTGTTATTGTCCATTTTATATTGGTTTGAATGTAGTTTCTAATTACCGGATAAGGGAAACATAACGCACATAATTTATTTGTTAATACACTGTCAGTTTCCGATTCTTGCTTAATAGACTTAAGCGCGCTATTATTTGTACCATCAGAATGGGGGAGAGAGCAACATGGGTGCTTTCAGGCTGGCAAGTGATGCTTCATATTTTTACTTAAAAATGTCTAAGGCAACATTATAATAAATCGACATGTTACAATCTACTATATCTAGACTGTATTTCACTTACTAGGCTAGAACTGAAAGTAATGATCTACGGAGAAAGAATGAAGAAAATGAAGAGAAATGTCGTAGCCTCACAAAACAACTAGAAGCAGAAAGGAAAGCGACCGAGGAGGTAAGTATTAATGTTTTTGCAACGTACACTGTATTGAAAAGGTTTGAAATTTTATTTAAATACCACACATTTTGCAAACTGCAGTTCATTGATTATATACTGATCTGTAAATATATGGTTACTGTTATTTTACTAATTGTTATATGGTAGCTTGTCCATTTCTTTTTTAGTCTAAGCTTTGTCAACAACAACAAATATTTAGTCGAGCGTTCCGAGTCATATATATATGATGTGAGCTACAAAGGTCTTCTTTTTGTGACATTATCATTTTGTCATTTTATTATTTAAGGGAGGAATCACCAAAGACACAGTCGCAGTTTCGACAGAAAATATGAAGACAGATCTAAGGGGTCTGATAGATGGGGTAAGTGTTCGAACGTTTTATTGGAATACGCCTGATGTAATCCAGTGCTTTCTGTCGTGATCTATACAACAACGGTATATACTTATGAAAGTTACCGATAAGTGGAAGTACGCACATTAATACAGATGTTTGGCAAACTGGCTCAATGTGTTTCTCACATTATTGTGTTAAAATCGCTGCTATTAATCATAGAAATGTCGTAACAAACACCGTTCATTTCCTTTCGTATGTCACCATGCATGTACAATGTCTCCTTTTTCAATGCCAGATACTTGATGATACTATGGAACTTACGAAACAAAAGAATGATGTAACGGAAGAACTCGAAATTACCAAATCAACTTTGACAAAGAAAGAAGATGATCGCTCACAAATTCAAGTAGAACTTGACGCAGTAAGCTTTCATAATATGTAATTGCAGACTGAATACTTGATGAATACTAATGTCTTGATGAAATGGTGATGACGATGACGATGACGATACAATGATACTAACAATAATGACGATTGTGTTAATGTGTACAAAGTATAGAAACAACCAATGTGCTGGAAATATCCCTACCTGTTAGTATTCATGCCTTTGTCGTGCATTTGCTCTAGACATAACAAAAATAGTATATGGGTGCCATAGTCGTTTTCTAGTTTAAAATAACAGTGATAGGAATATTAGGAATATTGTATTGTACCATTGTGTTACTTCGTATTTTACACTTTCATTTTACTCTTAGTTGTTAGTATTCACAAATGCCTGTGTCGTGTATTTGCTCTAGACATAACAAAACTAGTATGTGGGTGCCATAGTCGTTGTCTAGTTTAAAATAACATTGATAGGAATATTAGGAATATTGCATTGTACCATTGTTTTAATTTTTTCACATTTTTTTTTATTCTGTTGCTAGGCAATATCTAATAAAATGGATCTTGAGAAAACCGTCACGAAGTCTGAAGAACTGCATCGCATTATACAAGCCAAGGAGAGAGAAATACAACAGCTAAGAATGCGGCTGAAAAAAGTAAAAAATATATATATATACATCCGAGAGTCATCATATTCTTTATTCTTTTCAGCGAACATATTATCAAAATATCAAAATATCAACTAAATTTACTGATAAACAGTAATAAAAGAAACACGTTAGAGGCTTTAAATTTAAAGTAGTAACCCAGATGTTCTTCGAATTTTATCGTACATAACCAGAATTATAAAACGCCTCTTCTTCAAAGCAAATATCTGATGTAGGGTTCTAAAGAAATGACATTACAAAATTACTATATTGCTTCCAACTTATAGTTCTTTTTGCTCTGATTAGCTAGGCTTAAATTTTAAAATAATAAACCAGATTTTCTTCGAATGTTATCGTACATAACCAGAATTATAAAACGCCGCTTCTCCACAGCAAATATCTGATGTAGGGTTCTACAGAAATGACATTACAAAATTACTATATTGCTTACAACTTATAGTTATTTCGCTCCGATTAGCTAAGTTGGTTTACTAGCAGATCAAGAGTAAACCAAATTAATAAAGGCTTGTAGGATTCTCAATGGTATTGGTCATTCCTTCTTTCTTAGGACAGAACATTATCTAAATAGTTTCAAATTGCTTTTCTGACTAACGCCCGTTATTACACAAATTAATTGCGCAAAAACTATGTTGGCATTTTGATCTGTTGAAATGAACCTTTGATACCTTATAAATGCTTAATACCTGCATCGTTCAGCATTGACTTGCGTTCATTGTGTATTATCTGAATGGAATTCTTCCGGGTTTTGAGCTCAGCAATACATTTACACCTATTTATTGGAAATTACAAACACTTGAATTTTTGGCATGTCCAGTGAAGCATATATTAATTATCGTATAGTGAGGGCGTTGTGGTCAAGTGGTTAAGGCAGTGGAGTTGTGACCTTAGACTTGCAGGTTCGAGTCCTGGCCAGATAATTCGTTTTGTCAATGGACAAGGCACTTTATCTCCATTGCCTCTCTTCATCCAGGTGTATACATGGGGACCTGATAAACTGTCAGCTGGGCTGTTTACTGGAATGTCTCTATGTTTGACAGGTTATCGTTGACCACGGTAATATTGTTATGCGCCTTGAGCACAGTTATTGGTGGATATGTCTGCGCTTTATAAATACTAAATGTTATGATTATTTATCATCTCACGTTGTGGTTAAGAAGAATTTCTATTGATAGGCCCAAACAGAAGTGGAAAACACAAAAACGCAAGTCACCATTCTTCAAGATAGAAAGCAGGAATTAGAAAAATCTTTATCAAGAGAGCAAGGAAGATCCGAGGAACTCGAGAAATTGTTATTAAACGTAAGTTGTATCTTACATACATGTGTTCGACTACGTATAAGTAGTTCATTGGAGGGCATATTCTAAAGGGTTAGATATACGAAGACGAAACACCGTATAACAAGAAAACATTTTACTTCTAAAAAACAAGTAAGGAACGAGTATTAATACAAACAAATGGAGGATGTCAAAAGCAGCTAGATGCTTTAACTTTTATCTCCTCTTTACAGTAATAGTAAAATATAAAACAATACAAACAAGAGGAAATAAAATATGAAGAAGAAAAAACGATGGTAGTTAAGAAGTGACTAAAGAATGGATAACAAGGATAAGAAATCATTGACTTATTGCAACTTAATTATTCAAATGCGTATAATTAGTAGTGATATTCTTGAAATGGTATACATTGATACAGTTGCCTAGCTAATTCAATCATTCTTACTCGTGTACGAGATGACACAATTGAGTGAACTATTGTAGTAAATGGGCTGATATAAAAACAAATTGCGAACAGAGAACGTTGTACGTTATTCCGGGTGTCACAAAAGTGACAAAGAAGTTAATCGAATATAATGAAGTTACAAAAAACCCAAAATTATATCGAAATGTGACACTACAAAAGAAGTAAGAAAAACTTAATGGACGTTTTTGGTAGGAATAAAAACAAATAAAGAACAGGAAACGCCGTTGTCGTCGATGTGTGTATTGACAAGAATTACTGAGATTGATAAAGAGGAACCCGATGCTATTGTCACAGAGCGTCTGTAATCATTTTATTGCTGTCATAAAATATATCATTTTCTTCATTATTATTTCTCAATTATGCAGTTAATCGAAAAGATAAAGGAACTAGAGGGTATAAGAACGGCACTCAAAAGTCAACAGAAGAAATTGAAAGACAATTTGGTTCAAGAAAAACAAAAAGTAGCTCGTGAAGAAAGATCACGTGTTCAGGTACGGAAAGATTCAAAATCGAAATATATCAAGTTTAGTTTTGTTCCACTTATTTTTACTGATAAAACCGAGTAAGGAACGAATTAAGAAGAAAAACGATGGTAATTAGGAAGTTAATAAAGAATAGATAACAAGGATAAGAAATCTTTGACTCATTTTAACTTAATTATTCAAATGCGTAAAATTAATAGTGGTATCCTTGAAATGGCATACAATGATACAGTAACCTAGCTATTTCAATCATTCTTACTCGTAAACGAGATGACACAATTGAGTAAACTAATGTAGTAAAGGGGCTGATAAAAAGAAAATTGCAAGCAGAGAACGTTGTACGCTATTCCGGGTGTCACAAAAGTGACAAAGAAGTTGATCAATTGTAATGAAGTTACAAAAACCTTAGCTCATATCGAAACTTGACACTACAAGAAAAGATAGAAATACTGAATGAACGATTTTTGTAGGAACCAAAACAAATAAAGAAAGGGAAACGCCGTTGTCGTCGACGTGTGTATCGAGAAGAATTACTGATATTGATCAAGAGGAACCCGATGCTATTGTCACAGAGCGTTTTGTAATCATTCTATTGCTGTCATAAATTATCTCATTTTCTTCATTGTTATTTCTCATCTGTGCAGTTAAACGAAATGATAAAAGAGCTTAAGAACTTCATGAAAGTTGGATACCAAGCATTAAAAGATCGTTACGCTTATCATACATTAATTATTAAAATGTGTACAATAATAATATCATTCTTGAAATGTCATATGAGGATACAGTTGCTTAACTATTGTTAGTCATGCTAACTAGTGGATGAAGTTAAACAATCGAGTAAACTATTGTAGTAATGTGGACGATATGAAGAAAATTGGAAACAGAAAACGATGCATTGTTTTCCGTGTGTCACAAACAAAGTAACAAATGAGGTTGATAAAATGAAATGAAGTTACAAACACCTTAATTTTAAGCAAACTGTCCAATATTACCTGATCAAAAAAAGTACATAATTATGAATATTATTAGATGGTGGCAAAGGTGAATAAAGTGGAAGAAAGGAACAAGAAACTGGAGGATGAAGTGACGCAGTTAAAAGAAAGATTGTTAGCAGAGGAAAAGTCAGCCAAGAAACTGCAAGCGTCTTCCCCAAAGGTGAGTGTAAGACAAAAGACAAATACATGCATGAGACGTAATTTCAAATATTTCATACTCGTACTTCTACTTAGTTTCTTATTTGTGTGAAACTAAACGAAGTATATCGATTATTGGATTTAATAAGAATCTATTTTTGGCTCTTATTGTAATCTTATTTTGAAAATTTATCCTTTAAATTAAGGTTTATACAAAACGTCAACATTTGGGAATACTGAGCCCAAAAAGTAATAATGTTTACAAATAGCTGTGTTCTCCTGGACCGTGACCAGTCGGTTTGCACTTTCATCATCGTAAAACCGTAAAATAAAATACCTGTTTGCCGAAATGTAAATAGGTCATTCTATGTAACAAGTTTAAAACCAATCAAATGAATATTACATTTATACGCAGGAAATGTCAAACAACTACCACAACCTTATTAAACTTCCCAAAATAGCTTTTACCGCCGGAAAACTTGTACTTATACCGCATATGCATGTAATGGTTACCCAAGTTTAAAACTGTCTTCTTCATTACATCGAATATGAAAAACAAAGCTTTACAAGTTCAAAATATTGAATATGCATTGAAACCGGAGAATTTAATTAGTTCTGAAACTTAACATTTGCAATGTACTTTAACTGTTTATGTTTTTTTATTATGTCTCTACAACCAATGAAGATTTTGGAAAATCAAGAAGACGAAAAAAGGATACCACGTGATGAAAATATACAAGCAGTTATGCGTTCAATGAAGGGCAAAATAAACCGTTTGGGAGAGGGACTTTCTAAATCGAAGGTAATCTCTTAAATAATAGAAATACTTTAAGATAACTTCCATGTATGACAGTAACGTTGTAGCCTTGTCAGCGATACACGACTCATAATAGCCATACACCTTGAAGGTACGAGATAAAGAACGTTGTAAAGTTGAACGATAGTTGGCGAAACGGAATGATTAAAGCGATTGCTTTCCGATCCGAAAGAAGTTATCAAAACAATTTAAAATGTCCACACCTCGATCTACTTTTTTTTAGCAATTGTACACTCTTAAAAAATATCTAGTGAACATTTCCTGGTTAATATTTTGCTAACATTATCCTGGTTATTGTCTACCTTAGTTAACATAATCCTGGTTACGCTCCATCCATCCTAATTAATCACATTGCAGTCAACCTGATCTTAACATAACTCTGGTAATGTAACTAAAGTAGATCATGAACAAATTGCAATCCTCGCCTCTGGATGATTGGTTGGTCGCGACTCACGACGTTCGACGTTCGATATCTGGCGGCTTCCTACGTACGACAATGTCAAATACAACGAATAAATATGCAAATAACCATCTAATTATGGCCGATGACGAAGTTAAATCCTTGATAGATCAATGGGGTATGAGTTACTTTAAGTCAGTGTTTAAAGGTAAAGCCTTTTTTTTTTGCCATTTCTGTGATGCAATCAGTACGCGCGATATGGAAAGTAAAACATAACGTTAGCCCTTACGTAGTTAGGCAAGGTTAGACCAGATCCATTCCCTGAGATAGTATGTAAACGCAGTAGGCCTACTGGCTATGATATATTATAGGCTAGTAAGTACCTTTATGACTAGACCTAAGTAAGTGTATGCCTACTGTGTATCATACTCGTAGCAAGACCTAGACCATCGCTAAATCACGGTTGCTTCTACTTCTACCGAATGCGAGTAATTGTAGTGTACGGTAACTTCTGATAGCAACCTAACGAAAGCCACACATTTATACATAGCAATTTTTGAGCTTGGTCAGCACACTCTAGACCCTACACTAGGATGTAGTTTGCATTCACTTTTAAGAAGGCTAGGCATATGCTATACAGTAGATGCATTATCAACAAAGGGGCTAATAGTGATTGCCGACAGTGAAAGAAGAAATTAATGCTTTTGCATATGATGCATTTTTTATAGTGGCCTAGACTAACCTAGTGTAAAACTTACCCATGCTAGGCTATAGCCTATACAAACCATGTATGTTTGTAGAATATACTTCAATTTACATTGGTCAGCAATCAGTGCTTGCTTGAAGGTGGGGGATACTTGTTTTTGTTGAAATGTTTTAGCTGAAATGTCAGCTAATTAGGCTAAACCTACCCATGCAATGATATAGGTATAGCCCAGGCTTAATCACATGTAAGTTTTATCCACATGAGAAATGTAAAACTGAAATACCATATAACTAGGTCACAGCTTTGCATTCCTGATATTATAAGCCTCACAATATAAAACAAACATGCATATGAATTGTTGGATTATTACATCTCATGCTGTTCTTATTCTACGATTGTACTCTAAAAGGTACATTTTGGAGCACTGTCAGTTAGACAGATTATATTTCCATATTAGGCACTGTAGAGGATGAAGTTGTTGTAAATCTCAATAAACTGAACTGCTCATGACAGGGACTCCCTATGGACTGATTTTCTGAACATTACAAAATTGACACATTTACAGTTTTCATTGGAGATGTCACTGCCCTATCATACATCTCTTCAAAGAG
Source organism: Apostichopus californicus (assembly GCA_020650975.1). Classification (NCBI taxonomy): domain Eukaryota; kingdom Metazoa; phylum Echinodermata; class Holothuroidea; order Aspidochirotida; family Stichopodidae; genus Apostichopus; species Apostichopus californicus. The sequence goes on from JAIPMN010226871.1 coordinate 12,388, forward strand.
GAATGTTTATATAGATAAAGTCTGGTAAGTATTTTAACATGGTATAAAATTCAAATTAAGACCGTTGCAATTGATTTTATTTTACTTTGGAAATATTTTCTAACAAATGTGACCGGCTTCTGTTAGGTGCAGAAATGGATAAATCTTTCTGCTATTATGTGTCATTGTGTAGTGGCAGAAATGGAAGTTTTGTACCAAGAGGAGCTAACAGCCATGGCAGAATAAATACAACACAACCTTCAACCTTCCAATACCATTATATTGATTTATCTTCGCAAAGATTAGTCACTTACTCTCCGCCAAGTGTGACTAGAAGCTACTGCTAAAGTCATCAATTTTATATTAGAGGAATTTTCTTCAGATAGTGAAATCAGTTAAATTAAAGTGCATGTATCTTGGAGATTTCAAAACTGAAAAACTAAATCAGGGGACTGTACAACATATAATTGTACACTATTTTAAGCATATCCTACAGTCTATATTGTAGATGGCAAGTCTCTGAACTCTAGTTTACTTCTCCGTGGTATATGTGAGTCTTACATGTCTTAATTTGTTCCATCTCTTGCAGTCATTGTAAGTACAGCTAACCTGTGTGTTCATGTCATTGCATTATAATTACAGATAGAGCAACAAGGGGGAACAAGGGTGTTCTGTATGAGAAATGGGATGCTTTGACAGAACATGTAATTAACTATGAAGATCATGTGTATTCCGCATGGCTAGAAGTATTGCAGGTGTCTAAGAAAATAGATGCATATTCCAAAGGTGAGTTCTTATTCTTCATTCAGTAGCAGCATCTTACAATTTTACAATGGCTACTGATTACCTTCTACAGTATAATTTTTCATCATGATATGTGATTCCAATATTGCTTTCACCTTCTGATACAATATCCAAAACATTGATTTTTACAACAACAACGAACTAAACCTCATTAGTTTTGTTACTTACATGCAATGATATTTACCTGTCTGCATGTTGATGAGATGCAAAACACAACTGAAAACAGTGAAGTGTAATTTATAACCGTGTACTTTATCGGTAGAATTACGCTACTTTACTTCGTGAATTCAGGAAGGAGAGGTAATGGATTTAATCAAAGGAGTGCATTTCTAAAATGTTGCCCATTAAAAGGTCAGCTAGGTAAATGGAAAGGTGCAATAGTAGCGTTGAGACAGGTGAGAGAGGAGCGCAGTACATTGTAAAACTATCAGGAAGCCTGAAATATGTCGACAACTAGAGGGTCAAGCTGCTTTCCTGTTTTCTAAAACCATAAAGTGAATTGTATTGTGAAGTTACACATCTGTTGGACACAATAGAGCAGTGAGATACCTTGGTTATCTCGGAGAAAGAGTAGAGGGTGGGGGGGGGGGGAACGGGGAGTTGGAGAAGACGTAAACTTTCAGTGAATGTTATTTTACTGAGCAATTTCACAACACTTTTGGCATTTTCTCTTGTCACTCTGTTGTTTTGGAGAAGGTCAACATCGACGGGTGCACGCACTATTGCAAACTCTTCGCAATGTAAAACAAATAAATTTTATTGTTTAGATTTATGTTGTGCTAGCTAATAGCCCACTGAGTGGACCCAGTTTGGATATGTTAGGAAATTGAAAAAATAATTTTCTGGGGTGTTAGCCAGAAGCGACAGGACTTTGCAAAGCATGGCAACAAACTTGTCTAAAACGAACAGAAAATCACATTGACGAGATATTTCAGTGCTCCTATCTTCATATACTGTAAAATGAGAAGAACAAAAATGCAATTAGTATGTCATGTTCATGAACACAGTCTGTGTGTACTAAATTGTCTATTTTCTTGTTCGTCGGTAAGGATTAGAGGAAAATGACCGTGAAGAATCGTGATCTACATTAGCTGCCAACACAGCCTGTTACTGCACTTGCTATAAAACTCAGACTGATGAGTTCATTCCTTTTCTACACCCGAAAGTGATGAAAAAGGGGTTTTAAAATTTTGGATAAAAACTTGTAGACTAAAAAAAAAGCATTAATCCTCTTTCTTATCCTATCTCTTTCCTAGATTGGTACAAACATGCAAAAATACCTGGAGGAGGTAAACACGAGAAATTCAGAGAGGCTGCTTAGTAATACAGCTTTGCAGAAATAGAAGTATGTCTTTGGCTTGGACGATGCACATCAGAAATTTGATTATAGCTGTTTATGAGAATTTTTTTTTTCGCACTTCAATCCATCTCTCTGTCCACAATTTAAAAGACCTGCTTCAACAAATTCAATGGAACTTGTACAGAGCTGACCATTGATGAAGAGACAGTGTTCAGAGAATATTTTCAGGAATTTTATGTCAAAGGTCATTAAGCGGTCGGTTTAGTTGATTCTTTGGAAATGCTTCTTGGTCCCCGGACGGACATGTGGATGAGTGGATGTATGCTACGTGATCATAAGTTTTGTTAAGTACTATGTAGATGGTCATTGGGGGTTGGAGTTTTAGAAATTTTATGTTAAAGGACACTTCGGTCTTTTAATTAACTGTTAGTTTAAAATCTTTTCAAATTAATCTTTCTTGTGATTATAATAAGCTACAATCACCACTTTGTATTTTAGTTAAAATAGTTTGCACAAGAATATGAGGTCAAAGTTGGAGCTAATGACTAAACCATTAATGTTATCGTTGGTAGCCTAATTATTGTCTTGTAGAGCCTTGCTTAGATTTAAAGGTTAAAGATGTTCGGTTTTCCAGTGCAAGGTGGTTAAATATATTTGTAATTAAATTAAAAATATAAATTAATTTCCAATAAATTAATAATTAAATTAAAAAATAAATTTGGTAATAGGTTATTCTCATCAACAACAACGTGACATATAAATAAGTAAACTTTGTACGATTCTTGTTCGGTAGTAAAAACTGTTCAAGTGACTTTGTTTTCTTGTGCAAAAGTGCTGAACAAGGTCTTGGTATTCTCTTCTATAATGGTATTGTGATAAATTTGATCCTCAACATTTTTACTTCAGTATTGTATTTCTCATAGATATTCATCGTAGAAATATATAAGCAATTTATTTACCATATTGCGAATGTTCATTTACTCAAAGTTCAAAAGTAAGGAGATACAAATAAACTCCCAGTAACATTATTTATGCTGTTTAATCATTTATGTTTGTCTTTTCCATAATTTGAATGCATTGCAACTTTAATAGAGAATAAGGTGAAATACCCAATAGTATTAACAATGAAAGTGGTGATTTAGCCAGGAATGAGGTTGCAAATTCTTTAATATTAACCAGGATAATGGTGATATCAGGCAGGTAATGTCGGTGAATTTAACCAGGAAAGAGGTGGAATACGTTTGATATGAACCAGGATAATAGTCACATCAACCAGGAAATGGTGGTTAATTTAATAAGGAATGAGGTTGTTTTAAGAGTGGTAATCACGTTTAGTACTATATTCAGTGTTTTAGATTGATGTTTTATTCACATGGCTACCCAATGCAGATGTTTACTTTTCACGTAATAGTTTATTTGGGTTTAAGTTTATTGTAAATTAACAAAAAACCATATGTTGATCCATTTTAAAGCACATTACTTAACATTATGAAAAAGTCCTAAGGTATATATGCCAGTATACCACACTTTGACTTTTTTTACACACAGGCTGTACTGAATGAGTTGGAAAAGCCAACGGTGGAACAAGAAGCTGATAAAAAACAACTTACTCTGGAACTATCAAATGTTTCAGATGATACGTTATTGCAAATTGGTCAGGAGTCCGTCTCATTAATGGTAATTTCAAGACACTTTATACAACGCCTACATATCTTACCTTTAAAAATTCCTAGCTCGTACAGTTGAAACATGCAATACAGGTCATTAATTAACTAGCATATTGTTGGTTGCTTTATATATAGTTGTACATTTTCTAACATCATAAGGTAAACCCTGTCTTTAATGAAATGGAAGAAGAAGGTATACAACTTGAAGAAAAAATAAAAAAACTGGCAGCTTCGTTATCAGAGGTAAAGTAAACACGAACTCCTGCAATTAGCTATTTCTATATCCTTTTTCTGTTACATGTCTTATAAAGGCGGTGTAATACATCAAGTTAATCCCTCATTTTGATCCAAATACTTTAATCTCTCTTTACAGATTTACGTAAATAAAGTTTAATCTTAATTCTTCCTATTTATTGTATCTTCTTTATTTCATTCTATAAGCATGATATCATCATATATCCATTGAATCAAATCCATTCAATTTGCTGCTACAGAAAGAGGCTTCCTTTAAGGCCCTGGGTGACTCAAATAGCGAATTATCAGAAGAATGTGAACGGCTGTCAAAGGAGGTATAATTAAATGTTTAAACCATCTTGTGCTAATCATTTGACAATAGCTCATTATTTTTTTTATATAATAAACATTAGCTTAGGCCTACTTTATCCACAAAGAAGGTGACCATATATATATTTTTAATTTGTTATTATTAACGCCTGTTATATAAACTATCGCAATCAGTGCTCCGTAATGTCTACTGAAACTATATGTCTACCCTTCATAGGTGTGTCACTTGGCTGGTGTGAACATTTAATAGCCAATGATCTAGAATCAATCGTTGGCTCCCTGCTTTACCGATAATGTGATGCAGTTAAAGCGGTAATTGCAACAAAATTCACTTATCTAAGAGTGAATAGTCTTAACAACTTAATTAAAAGTTATTTTAGACGTCTAAAATAGCAAATCACCATTATTTTAATTTTAATCTTACTCCGCATTTCTTCCTACCTTAAGTCTTTTTTTATTCGTTGATTACAGGTGACGCTCGCACGCTTTCTCTCTGACTCATCTAAATTCGGTAAGTACGAACGATATGTATTGGGAAGATTCATAACTAGACGAAATAAGTGATTTTGCTTGAGTTTAAGAATGAAAGAGAAATTTACACGAGGAAGACGTCACATAAAAACATATGTTCGAGTTATAAATTTCCATACTTTCCCTTTAATCTTAACACAGGCGCGTCACAAAGACATGAAAGTGATCCATACTGGTTCAACGACACTGATCCGGCGATTTCTGAATCCATGGATTCAGGGGTATGTATCTTTAAAAAGGTCTTAAACCATACACGATGAATTGTCAACCGATACACTGCTTGTCAAGAATGCTCGATGTAAGATTTGTTGAAACAAAAAACTAAACTAAACAGTATGTAATTATGGAATTTTGTCTAAAACTTTATTTCTAGACAAATAAACGACACAGAAGTCGGCTGGTTATGATGTTAACTATTAATATGCATGTGGCGTCATATTTCTTTACAGCTATTAACTGCAAATGGTTTCAACAGAGAACCCCTTTACCATGTTTTCATATCATCATATACTATTTAACAAGTTAAACTTTCTAGACAAGTTTTGATATTGTTTTCATACAACTGTAATGATCATTACAAAAAATAAACATGTCTCAATTCAGGTTGCAACATCCAATTTAGAGACAGACGACTGCTTGTCTGGCTTGTTTACAGAAAACTTAGGTAAGTTTGTCAAGATGGTAGTAAGTGAGGAAAGCAGTATGTTTCATAATTTAAATATTTTACAAATATAGAGCATTTCGTCAAAACACGACAATGTAGTGAAGAGAAGTATGACTTCAGTTAAAGAAAGAAAACAATTATATATTTCTTTTAGGTCAGTATACGATCCAATAGCTTGTATGCGCCTAGTTCCAAATAGGCAAATAAAGCCAGCTATTCAAGTGAGCAGAGGTCAGACTACCACAAATCTCTCAAAAACAGAGTGCAAAGAAATGTAAACTTGCTACAAGTTCAAATGAACACTCTGAAAGCAGGCTAAATAAGAATGCGAACATTTCATATCAGGTTTTCCATATCGAGCACGTTAAATCAGTAGTTTCGTTTGTGAATTTCAAATAGTCAGTGTTTATTGATATATAAGTGCATGATCCAACTAATATGTTTTTTACTTTTCTTTCTCCTCATCGTACGACTACAGACCAATTTTGTCCGGAGCTGAAAGTAGCAGTGACAGTTTCCAGCAAAGGAACACAGATGCTCATTCCTGATACAGGAGTAGAGCTATACGTTCCAGAGGGGTCCCTGTTAAGTCGGCAGCTTATTGAAATCAACGTTATCGATTTCGACAACGATAAGTTTAATGCAGTATTTAGTTTAGATCGTAACTCGTCTGTAGCAGTACAACTTTTACCAAACAAAGCAACCCTACGATGGCCGGCTCGTCTTCGGTTACCTCATTGTCTGAGACTGAAAGAGAATTTTCAAGAACTTAAGTCTCATGTGAAGATTTACCGCAGTGATCATGCACCAGGTAAATGTTTGATACGTTCGGAAAGGTCGAAAGAAAAGTCAAAATCCGGGGTAAAGTGTCAAATGGCTAACTTTTCGAAGACTTCAGAGAATCATGTTAGATTCATAGGCGAACACAATTTATGTTCTACAAATGGCAATACATAATTTTCTATCCCACATTTCCCCGGTCACCCTAACTTGAACCCGGGGTCAGGACTATAGCCTGGAAGTATTTATTAAGTAATGGATGATACAGATAGTTTTAGAAGTAACTACATTTTTCATGTGTGTACGAATCTAAATTATGAAGTAAAACAAAAGAAGAAGAGAAAATGTACCAGTGTTAATCACTATCTCACATAACCTGTTTAGTATAGATACATGAAGGTAGTTTCTGCTTTTAATACTTTATAACCATTTCTAACAGGACAAGACATCCAGTGGGAGCATGATCCAGAATTGAAATATGAACTAAAAGAGGACTGCTGTATTATTTTGGTGAAGAATTTTTGCTCTCTGAGATATGATGTAATCGATGAAGCAATAGCTGCTACGAAGGTTACAGTATTCACATCTGGGAAGCAACATGGAACCAGTATGGAGCTAGCAGTGGGGTATCACGTTGACCTACCAGGTAGACGAGAGGTAAATGAGAATTCAAACAATATCTTCTAAGCTCAATAAAGAGCACACATAAATTAGCAAGGGGATTGAGCCCAGTAGCTTTCAAGCTCGACGGTTTGATGCTTGAAGATTAGTGAATGGATTAGTAAATTGATATGCAACTGTCACTTTCCATCTAATAAGTAAACTTCCAGTTATACTTTTATCGAGCTGGGGAATATTTTCTGTATTTCTTTGTGTTCTGTATACTGGAAATAAACCCATAAAACTCTAGGAAACTACTCATGGTATATTTCAAGCAGCATTTTGGTGATCAGTTGTAATAACGTATTGAAAAACTTAGTCTAAAATGTTGTGTTGAAGGTTTCTAGGGACATTATGCCACGAGCAGAACCTGCTCATTACTCTTCACTTATTACAGCGTAGTTCACCTTAGTTAGGCACATACGAGACGGTCGCCCAACGTCTTGAGATTGCTACGTGGTTTTGTTTATATATAGTTTTGTTTATGCCTATTCAGGAAGCACAGACGTTACACCCTTTCAGGTTATGTTTTGGAATGACGTCACTTACTCTGTTAAAGGGTTATTTGAATTAAGTATACTATAGTACTAAAGAATGTTGAAGCACGGTGATTTAAAGTACTCATTTTAATAAGTTCTTTGCAACAAGATTTTGCTTCTTTCGTAACTGCATTCATGTTTCTGTTAATTTAAGTTGCTGCTGACCATGAACAATGACATGAAGATATTCAAAGCCAAGCCATTTGAGTTCGTGAAAGAATCTACCGACACCCTTCAAGTGCACCTTACAACAGCCGTGTCAAGGGCACAAAGTTACGAAAAAACAACAACTGAGGTAAAATTGTTTGAAATATACTGTTCATTGCTCGACAACATGAAGTTGATATTATTAAGCACATAACCAAATACGCTGAAATCAGGAAAATGAAAGTCCAACCTTGCATTTTGGTAAATAGAGCAAAAAAAATATTAAGGTTTTTTTCGACCTCTTTGTTATGTTTTATTTTATTTTGGAACTAAGAGCTAACGAGATTGAAAAAAATTATGATAAAGTACTTCTTTTAGGTGGCAGGGGTTGGTCATACTCTGCCTCCAAGAAAAACGATTGCACCTCCTCCCACTCAGATTTATCCGCAGTTTTAATTATACAGGAACTTGACATCTTCTAATTAGCAAACGCGGAGACTTTCTCGCTCCTGTCTCGTTGTTCCCGGATACTTTCGAGATTTCTTCTGTCGGTCAGTCTGTGCGGTCGGTCTAAATACAAGTAGTCGTTGACGAAATCAGTAAATCTTCTCCCCCCCCCACTCCTCGCGTCCTCTCCCCACATAACCCCCTTAAAAATGTGGTTTTACGCTCTAGGTATGTGTATCAAACCACATATGAAGATATTGCTCACAACATGCACCTCCCTGTTTGTGTGATCTACGACACGGTGCTATGTATATTACGTATACTTAATCTGAATTCCAGCATATTGTCAGTGAGCAAGATAATTTAAACAATTGCTTGAACTTCTTTATCAGGTTACTGGTTCACCTACTTTGTATCATATTTATCTGTTGAATTTTACAGGTTGATGGTAAGCTCTCGGTCTTCGAAGCGGCAGCGAAAATAGCCGAACGTAAGTAACCAGCAAACCGTGCCAGATAGTTGATAACACACATACACACACACACAC
>JAIPMN010236255.1:0-14299 GCA_020650975.1 Apostichopus californicus
TAATAAATTTATGAACTGCATAGTAACTACAAATGATTCCCAGTAAAATTGAGCAAACTTATCAAAAAATAAAAACTACCAATTGTGCGATTGTAGAAATGCATAAGCTGTCATTACCCAAAGCGGAAAAAATTCTGTATAATTTAAAATATATTATTGGTAAAGTAGCACACTGTAGTGAGTTTGGGACTGGAGGATGATGCCATAGCGATGAGCTGTTACTGGCCATGTCATACCTACAGGTCTACCAGGTGTTGTTAATAGCAAAGTAACTAACATGGTACATTAATGAATATGCATAGGCACTACATGTGCTTTCACTCCTACTGACCTGGTGATATCTATAGTTGAATGTGAACACTTGCAATATGTGTGATTGATACATGAAACACATAATACATATATGGTCAGCTTGCGGCTTTGATAAGCCAATAATGGCTTCTGCGCGAGTTCCTGCTTGCAGGAGGATCTAAATACAATACAATATGGTTTGATGCATACCATCCCACTTTCTTTGCTAAAATTATTTCTTTGCTATAGCTGTATTTAATCAGGCCTCTATTAGGGACGTATCAAATCATCTTGACCTATATTGCATTGATAATGGCAACAACAACACCAACAGATAAACAACAACAACAATCATCTCACAAATGTTTAATAATCATATCCTGGAGAAATCTCGTTTGTAATACAAACAATTATCCTATTTTTTACTTTATATCAAATAGTTCCATATCAAATAACAGGTTCTTTTACCTAATGCCCTATTGATTTCTAATTTCTCTATTGATTGTGACAGCAGAAATGTTTACCCTAAATCTGACACTAAATGTTTGAAGTAATGTGTTAATGTGTTAATACAGCAATAACTTTAACAATATATATACAAGAATAGAGATCGTCTACTAGCACCAGATCTACTACACCATCAAAGATCGTCTACTAGCACCAGATCTACTACACCATCAAAGTAAAATGGAGAAGACAAAAAAAAACACCTTCAGTTTTCATAAAAAAAGAAAAAAAAAAGCTCCTTTGATTTTTAAAAAGAGATAAACTTAACTGTACATATATGTGAGTTTCAATGAAACGTGATTGAAACCAACACTCCCTCAAAATAAAATCATGGACAGAAATTCTTCAAACTTCAAGTGAAACTAGATACGTCCACTACAACTATTAATTAGTTTGGTTTAACATGAGGACAGTGTATAAATCAGTGATGAGACACTGCTATTGTTAATTGATTATTGATATGAAGGGTTGACAAACGTTCTGTACAAAGATGGAATTTATGACACAATTCCACTGGTAGCTTGTTGCCATAAATATGGTTAAAAATTACAGTTTGAAGTTAGCATCTCTCTCTTCAATCGAGAATTCAAACTAAAGTATGAAGCTTGTTATTCGACAAGTGTATTAAACCCAGGTCATAAGGAAACTGGATCTTCGGCCCTTCTTTCTCTCGTAGGATTTTCGGCTTTGGAATCTACTTGAGCGTCGGCGAGGAGAAGAACTGAGCTTTTCTTTTGCTGCTGTAACTTTTTGAGCCAAATCTGAAAATATGAAAGGAAACAGCAGGTAAATATAACCTTATGCTGAGGAATTTAGAATGGATTCACTTGTTTGTTGGCTAACAATAGAATCAATTGTTGGTAGGCTAAAAATATAATCATTTGTTTATAGGTTCATATAGGTATATACAATAGGTTCAAATGCTGTTTTATTGAATTGTGCTAATTTATGAAGAATTCAACTGCTTTAAACTTACCTCGGTTTTATCTTTACAGATTGCATGAGTAACTATAGCATACCTACACTGTAATACACACATTTTAAATTTAAGTTGACAAATTCAAATATTCTCTCCAGTCTGTTAATATCTCTTAGCAATCATGAACAGATTCAGTTGTGAACTTTCATAACATTTGCTGTTGTGAGCAATAATCTCATATTTTGTGGAATGGTGAGGTTAACAAAGAATAATCTTTACCAACTGAATATTGCTTGGCTTTGTTCAACAAAGGGGCAGGCATGGATTTAAAGATCTGCTTTAGTGGCTCCAATTATAGCACGCTATAGCTAGGATAGTTTTGTGATTACGTAATCGACCTGCCACGGTCGTAAATTGACCTCAATTAGCCTGCATAGCTTCTTAACACCATTAGGCTTTTTGTGTAAACACTGTGTGGAAATATGTTCTTGTCTACAGTGTAGTGAATCATACAGCATTCACACAAAGTCTCTCATACAAGAAAAAATATGTGGCAGGCATTGCAGACTAGTTGGTAAAAAGAGGTCATTTTATGACCAAGGCAGGTCGCAAGAAATTTTTCCATGATGGAGAATTCAGAACGCTGCTGCGCGCCTTGTCTCACTCAGTAAAAAGTTTGATCACATCACTCCTGTACTCCGTTCATTGCATTGGCTTCCCGTCTCTCAGCCCATCCAAGCGATCAACAGGATTGCCCCCTCAATATATCACTGACCTTCTTACTCCTTTGCGTCGGTTAACTACAGTTACACTTCCCTCTTCCAATGATGTGCATTTGCAATTAACTCCTAGTTCAGGTACCCACACTCATTATGGCGATCGTGCCTTTTCTGTCACTGCGCCTTCTTTTTGGAACAACCTCCCATTTCACGTTTGTGACTCTCCCTCCCTTTGTATTTTCAAGAGAGAACTTAAAACATTTTTGTTTGATTCCTAGTTTCTTTTTTTCCCCCTTGGTTTCCTTTGTCTCTTTCCTACTTTGTAAAGCTGTATTAAGCGCTATATAAGTGAAATTTATTATTATTATTATTATGATAGCGTGCTATAGTTGGGGTCTATACAGCAGACCTTTAAATGTTGGTTAACGGAGAGAGCAAAGACATAAATAAGACACGACACAGCCACCACCACTATCAAGACTACATGCAAATTAACATCAGCCAATATACCTGGCTGCACAGAACAAGATCATCATCATTGGTGACTACCCACACCAAGGTTTTATGTGAGGTTACCACACTCTAAGAGAGACTCCTGTTAACGGAAGTCAAACCATGTCAAATGGAGGTAGTTACTATGCCCTGTAATCAGCAGTTAGTGCATGAGGGAGCAGGATCAATAGATTAAACTATGCAATCATAGTACCTTGGTGTTAGTGATGTTTTTGTGAGGATGGATTTAGCCTTGCCAATAGAGGAGCTGGATGGGGTTTTCTTTGGGGTCTTCCCTGGGGTACCAACAGGACCAAGCATGGTGGTGTATCCTGAAGAGCAAAGAGAGGATAAATGATGATGAGAGGTGGTTATTGAGATACAGAGGAATGCAATTGTAATAATAACAATGGTTATAGTACCAGTAATAACAATGGTAATAATAATAATCATAATATTAATGTTTACAATATTACAATATTGAGCTGCAAAATGGGCCACTGCGGTAACAAAGGCCATTCTGCTGATGGGAAAGATGCTAGGTAACATAACTGTGACCACTCCAAGGTGGAACATTCTGTCCGGAGTAGAGTAACAAATTCGACTCATGCTGGGTAGCAGAATCTGGCCACGCCCATTGGACCCACTTCATGGTTTTCATATTTGTAACAAACTTTACTGAACAGAGTAATGGTTACTTGTACATTCGGATATTGGAGCACCTGATTCTCATGAATTAGTTGGAGTGTTGGACGTAAGTATTCAGATAAATAGTAAAGACGATGTTAGATAATTTAGTCATGAGCCGTAGCTTCAGGAATACGTACTGAATTTACACCAATGATTAAGTTCCATCATGACATCAACAACAAAAGATCTCACAATTGTTTATTAATTTTAGCACTCACAGCAAGCAAGATATTAGTGAAAGGGTTTTAAGTAATGAATGATGGTCTAAACATTTCAAAATTATCTTAACTCATAAAATAATAAGAACAGATAACCAAGAAAAAAAAATGAGCACAGCACAATATGCCTAAACACATGAATCGAAAACATGAAATATTCAAATTTCAGCATAATGACATTCATATAACAATTTGCAACATGATGCTAGATAGTGAAAATGCAAAACCTTAGCAGCATCTGCCACCTGGTCTATACCCCTCCCTCACCCCCCCCCCACCTTCCTCCACCCAACCCAAGTATCTACCACTAAACTGAAGGCAGATAGGTCTATGTACATGATGAGAACTTTGTAAGCTTAACAGAACATGATCTTCAAATCGTGAATTGTCATTATTTTGAATCACAATTATTTAACACTTTTATGTGTCAAATTTGTCATGTATGCTCCTCATACCTATATCTAAATGTTGTAAATATTGTCTAAAGTTCTCGTATCTTTCTTTAGAAATCAAACAACCTGCCCAGGCAAGGCAGAATATATTGTGTGATGGCATGTAATGAGATATAGAAAATAGCAAACAACATGGATGGTATTCCTTTTTTCTCTAAAACTAATTTTGTGTTTTTACATCCAGGGCTGCATTTCCATCATTCTTTGCACAGGTTCTTCTTGTTCTATGCTGCCAATATTTTTACCTCTGAATGACTTATTCTTGAAACTGGAGGGAACCTAGACCTGCTGTTTTTAAAGTAGCTGTGTAGTAGTAGTACTCAGTTTTGAAAGAAAGTGTGTGGCAGAAATACTGAATGATATCTTTGACTACAAATATCATCACTAACGGTGTAATATTGGTGGACTAAAGACCATGTTTCGAGAATGGTGCTATCTGATTGACAAATTCATCACAAAACAATAGTTTTTAGTTAGCAATACTACTGAAGAGTGGGCAGGCCTGTAGCCAGGAATTCTGAGTTGGCGGGCAGCAACAAGTTGGAGGGGCACCAACAATTTAAGGAGGGGCACCAACAATTTTTAATAGGGACACAATACTTGTGGCCTGTAACTTCTTTTTTATTATACATGGCGGTGCCACAGAAATCTGCACGTTGCCCTTTGTTTCAACCTGGATATGGGCCTGCGAGTGTTAGTTAATGTCAGCTTATATCTCCAACGGCAGATGAAATGCAAAATGGATGGAGTTGCAGACATGGAAAGCAAGATGGCAAGTCACACAGCAGTGTTAGCAAACATAAAGTTGCTCATAGAGCTGTTTGATCCAACCAGAGACTCCATAAATACAATGTTGATAATTTCCATGAAAGGCTGTACATTGCTTGTGGTAAACACATAGGACTGTATTAATGTAACAAATAACTCAGAATTCAGTACCAGATGTACGAAAATCTGATTTATGTAAACTGCAGAATGATTGAAATGCAAATGAGATTATATCTTATGTAGTAAGGTTAAGTAGCAGGCACAGACTGATAACATTGTAATCTCTTGACATTCCTCCTCTTATACCAACCATCCAAGAGATGGAGAATGGACCATCCGAGAGATGGACAGATCTTAAAGATGGACAATGGACCATCTGAGATAATGGACAAATCAGATGAAAGATAACACACTTCCAGAGGCCCAGAGGGACCCACTGAGATTGACAATCTGAGATTGACTGGAAAGTGTATTACACTTCAGAAGGGTTTAGTTCTCATTATATGATGACTCATGTTTGGCTCTTTTCAACAAGCTGACCAATAAGTTATTGCATATGACTAAGCCATATGTCTCAGTCATCAATTAAAATAATGCTAAATACCACTCATTATGACTCAAAGTGAAACAGTCCATCTCACCGTTCAATTTTTTTGCATTAAGTCCTGAAGGTACATTGACTCCTTGATAATCCGGCTATGATTATAAGGATGGTCAATTTAATTTGTAGTGCTAACCCATCTCCCCCCCCCCTACCCCACCCCCAAGAAGTCCTGGTGTGGTCACCAGTGTTACACACTGAAGACAAGAGATTAGAATGGTATCAAGCTATGCAGATTGCTCCTTGATTCCAACCTGGTGGAGGCTTTGTCCTCATGCTGCCGTAGCTCCTGTAAGAGTACGATCCAACTGAAATAAAATGGTCGTGCGATAGATAAAATACACCGGTGAGACAAACGTTAGTTGATTAAAAGGCATACAATATGTTCCATTATAAAGGTGATTCTGTCCATGTCCTGGCAGGGTTGAATCATTTTAGAATGATTTATCTTACTGTCAAGTTATTACAATGAGCTGCTGCTTTTCCTCAACTCTGATTATTTGGAAAAGAAACTAAGTCAAGTCCATGCACGTATCAAAAGAGGGAAAACGTTACTCGAAGGACGTTCTTTAGCTCAATTTCATTTTTCTGAAGAATGAAGTAATGGGAAACTAAAGTAACTAATTCTGATAGTATTTTAGTAATGAAACAGGTTCACCAGTGTTTATAATGGAACATATAAAACACCTTGCAGCTGTATACCCTAAAGGCCATGTGAGTCATACGCAAGACTGGAGACAGTGAGATGGAGTGTTAAGGTGATGTGAGGGGACACATGCAACAATATCAAATCAAAATAAAACACTTAATGAAAACTAGTTTATATAAACAACTGATAAAAACTTTTGGCTATTCAACAATCACTGTTGTAATGCAAAGTTCTTGTAAATGGACAACAGTGACAGTTAGCACAATTAGAGATTAATCAGTATGATGTAAATATCACACACAGACATGTCGCATGCAACAAATAATTACATATTTGCCAAAACTACATGATAAAGCATAAACCAACAAAAATGAGAGATATAATGAACACTGAACAGTCTTGCATATTTATCTTTGGTAGTACATTTTTCCTCCCGACCCCCATAATTCGCATCTCCAATTTCTAAATAAAAATAAAACTCCCTGCACCTATGATCACCAGTTGTGTACTACAGGCTAACAATGAAACCATCCTCAAAACGACCTCTAAAGTACGGAAAAACTCAACAACCAGCTGATTAATAAGCAGATGGTTATGTTTCCATGGTAACATCTCCCTACAAGTAAATCCATGAGTGCAAAAGCACATATGTTTGCTGCGGTTGTGAAACATTTACCATGTTTCAAATGTTAAAGTTCACATTGTCTGTCATTTTTTATAGACCTAGTTCTGAACCCTGTCAATAAGAGATGATAAACCAAGATAACTTGAAGTTTTCCCCAGACTAATTTGCATATAACAGTCTGGATGGAAGGTTTAATTGCCATCAGATGAATTAGCCAATTAGCAGCTGACTGCAGCCCTCTGAGACAATGCACTGATTAGATGGGGTGAAAAGTGTCTGGTGAGAAATGCACTAGAGTTGTACAATGTTAAATTATGATAAGTCGATTAAAACCATGCCATGACCTCGGTTAATTACAAACAGTCACCACCAAAGGTCAATGTCCTTACCTCCTTGTCTAGCACCAGGAGTTCCAGTGTTAGGGTTTGCTATCACATGAGCGTGTTCCTGTGGTCCATTTGCCGTCACATTTGTAAATGATTTCCAAAAGTCAGAAGGGATTGAGAGAAACCTCTCCATTACCTGCAATTTTCGAAGGAAACACATTCATATATTATCGATAAACACTCATTGGTGTTTGAGCCTGGGTTCATTAAAATGGCCAAACGCTATTCACTGTTGCTTGTACACTGGTGTCGTTATAGCTACAACTGGGGCCACTTACTGGCTACCCACAGGGCTATTTACTGCCTGAAACTAGGGCTATTCACTGGCTACAACTAGGGATACTCACTGGCTACAACTAGGTCTATTCACTGGCTACAACTAGGGCTATTTACTGGCTACTAGAGATATTTACTGGCTACTGCTATTTACTGGCTACAACTAGGGCTTATTACTGGCTACAACTGTAGCTACTAAGCCTGGGTTCATTTAAATGGCCAACAGCTATTCACTGCTGCTTGTTCACTGGTGTCATTATAGCTACAACTGTGGCTACTTACTGGCTACCCACAGGGCTGTTTACTGCCTACAACTAGGGCTATTCACTGGCTACAACTAGGGATACTTACTGGCTACAACTAGGGCTATTCACTGGCTACAACTAGGTCTATTTACTGGCTACAACTAGAGATATTTACTGGCTACCGACAGGGCTATTTACTGGCTACAACTAGAGATATTTACTGGCTACCGACAGGGCTATTTACTGGCTACAACTAGGGCTATTTACTAGCTACTGATAGGGCTACTTACTGGCTACAACTAGAGATATTTACTGGCTACTGCTATTGACTGGCTAAAACTAGGGCTTATTACTGGCTACAACTGTAGCTACTTACTGGCTACTGACAGGGGTATTTACTGGCTACTGACAGGGGTATTTACTGGCTACTGACAGGGCTATTTACTGGCTACAACTAAGGCTATTTACTAGCTACTGACAGGGCTATTTACTGTCTACAACTAGGGCTACTTACTGGCTACCAACACGGCTATTTACTGGATAGGGCTTCTTACTGGTGCTACAAGCCTGGTTTGCCTACAACTGTAAGTATGATTTTAGAAGCCTTATGTTCTATTACCTACAGGAAGGGTTACTTACCGGTGCTTGGAGCCGGGTGTCGTTCATAATGACCATGGGTTCAGGGTCTTTGGATGCGTGTCCAACAATGGTAGGACCAAACACCTTGGCAAGGTTAGATGCTGGCATGCCACAATCTGATGATTCAGCAACTCTGTAAAAAGAAAACAAAATCCTGGTAATAAAGACTGACAGACAGATATATCAAACAAGATCAAAATAACAGAAACATTGACAAGTAAATTTAACACCTCTGGTACACCTCAACTTTGCCCAAAATCCCTGCACTATAACCCCCCACCCCCCCCCCCTTAATCTGATGATTCAGTAACTCTTCTCTAAGAAATGGAACACCTGTAATAGAGACTGACAGACAACTTCAAAGTAACAGACGCATTGACATATAAAATTAACAATAAAATTAACAACTCTGGTACACTTTAACTTTGCCCAAAATCTGTTACCACCCCCCCCCCCCCTCTTCCACCTCCCAAAGAAATGAGAGGTTATTGATCCAATGTCATATAAGTGTAATAGAACCTCACCAAATCGGATGTCTTTATTCCTTCCTTGCACTTACATAATACCAAAGTTATCTACTCATACCCTTTGAATGCAAGCCAACTATAGATTGGATTTAATTGAATGTTTTAAAAAGAGGGTTCTTTGCATAGCCTTAGGGTGAGACTAACCGTTGTAAATGGAGGACAACATAAGCCAGCGTGTCTCTGTGCACCATGGGGAGTTCACTGATAGCCTGATAGATCGATGTCAAACTGTCATCAATATCGTTAATATCTGAGAGAGAAGGAAGGAGCGGAGAATAGTTGGATGCGATATTTGTAGACAAGAAGTAGGAAGGCAAGAAGTAGGAAACCATTGAATAGAATACATGTAAAGTTGTACATCTGTGAAGATGAGGATGAAACTGAAGCCTGTCCAGGACACTGTAAACATATTTCGAAGAAAGCAAAGCAAACTTTGGCTGGAGTTGGGATTAATAAAAGTGTTGTAGAGAGGCCCGAGCTCTACTAAAAAGAGTGATCTAGCTTGACATAATGGTCCATTAGTATACATTAACGACTACTTTACTTAGAGGTGTTAGTCAGACTCTGTAATGCAGTATCTCATATATTTTTTTATCCACAGAAATAGCAGGAAACAATGAATTAGCTGATGCACCCCCCCCCTCCACCCCACATGTACTTTGAATGACTATTAAAGTACTAAACTAAAAACAATTGTACAGTGTTAACCTCAGGCAGAAGAGTTATCCTCATAGGCAAACAAAGCCAGAGAATAATGGAGCTGTTACCATCTCAATGACAAATTTTTAAGTTTTCCAAAAAAAATGTGTTACTGTATGAAACATAGCAAGTTACTAAGGATGCATAACAGCACTATTCCCTAGTAACCTATGGCTGTACCAAACAATAACCAACTCTTAAATCCCAAAGATAGAATGATCAAGATGATTCAAGTCTTCTTTTATAAGTTGCCTACAAAAGAAATAATTGTAGGGCTGGAATCAATTTTGTTTTATTTCAATTTTTCAGACAAGTAAAAAAGGACCTGGAAAGAATCAGAATCCAGGGGGAGAGCATTTAATACTAACCTGCAGCTTCCATAAACTTAGGGTGGAGTTTAAAAGTCACGAGCGGTTCGGCTAGTTTCCTAAGGAAGTCTTTCAGAGTGCCACTGAGGACGTGGATGTCATATATCTTATCCTGTCAAAGAAAAGAGTTGAATCTCAAATCAACCAGATCAATCAAAAGAGTTGAAAGGCTGAGACTAGTAAGTCAAATCTCTACCAGAGACCTTTCGTTATTACATAAAAGTTACTGTTTACTCTTTGAAGAAACAATGTGCAACATTAACATTAACGAATGAAAGTTCATAGTTCATTTATTGTGATGATCACATCCCATGATCCAACTCTCACAGAGCATATTTTATGAAACCAATTCTTGAGAGATATTCATATCTTTGTAACAGCTATTTCTCTCACTTTCTAGCCTGACAGGACAGCAGCAATAATAACAATCAACATAACACTTAAATTGAACTACAGAAGAAGGATAGGCAGCAACTGTTGAACAAAACATAAAACAGTAGATTGTGTAAACTGCACAACCTTGACAATAAATGCAACATATAAAATCAGGTTACTTTCTTAGCTGTTTAGACCATGAACTTAGCACAGAAAAAATGTCCCTTTCTGTAATCAGAACACCAATCTTTCATGGTTGAAAACATAAATGTTCCAGGTTATTATGATTACTGGGAGGTAAGTTTGGTGCAGCGGAATGAAACTCACGAATGGATTGGCTTCTCGATTCTGTAGCAGTTTCTCCTTCAGACCCTTGACGCTGGTCTCTGATCCAGGCACGCGGTAAAGTCCTTTCTCTGTCAAGCCTCGTCTTTCAATTTCAGTTATCAGCTGAATCTGTGACGAAGAATGGATTCCCATTTGACTTAAGGCCCAGATCTTTGAGTTTAGAATTGCTGACGCAAATGTCTTTAATCTGTAGATATGAAGTCTGTTGCATGTCTCCTCCCTTTACTGCAGACCTTAAAGTGTCACTTTCCACTAAAGTTTCCACTTTGCCCCATGGATATTCAGTTCATTGATTGTGTGTGATAATCTCAATCAAAATCATAATCTCAATCATAATCTCTTTCGAAATCTCTGATAGAGTGTTGCGCTCATCAGAATTTTTTATTTTAGCCCTTAATAAGTTAACCTCTAATTACAAGCCCACATATATCTTTGAATAATGTGATGTTCCTTCCTCTTTTCAAAGAAGACAATAAAAAACTAGGCCATAAACCTGTGTTTAGTGAACTTGAAACGAAGGTTGTAAAAACAAAGGAATAACATAACTAGCTAATGCTTATTCATAAATGAAACTAGACTTAAGAAAAGACTGGTCAAATGGTCTTTCATGGAGTTGCAGCTGTTTACATGATTTCTAATGCCTATAAGAGTGATTAGGGCAATGTTGTTCCTAGGTTTCCATAGACCTTTAACAAGCCATTCAATTCAGCAATAGGAATATTTCCAACCTCAAACAATCTGATATGAGTATGCTTGTGCTTCTGATTTGAAGTGTTTCTTACAAATTTCCAAACCCTGTAAGCTGTGAACTTGTTTCAACTGTACAACAGTCCAGCCTCAGCCTAAATTAAATCAAAGAATTGCCACAGGATACTAAGTGTTGTCATAAATCATATTTAGTAAGGACCTTCTGTGGAAGTTCATAGGTGAAAAGAAGAGAACTCTTACCACTATTGAAGGGATCAATGGAGGGGTAGTGGGGGCTACCTCCTCTAGTTCCAAGGGTTGGTTCTTCCCTGGAGTGCCTCTTGCGCATGGCAAGTTGGCTTGGTCCTTGCAGTCTGGGTGACACACCAGACGACAATCTGTGAGCGAGAAGTAACCGATGCTCAGTTGATATCGGGAAACAACCAAATGCTTGACCTCAATTATGAGACCTTGTACCATCCATAACTGAGAAAATGACTCTGATTTTCAAATACTAAACTCACAGAATATGGTTGAAATTCCTTCTAGCATAATACAACACTAGTGCACTTGCAATTGAGTCAGTAAAGAGTATATTATGATATGAAATTTTAAAATATTAAAGATTTATTCAAAATAATCAATACACTTACAATATATTTTGCCCCCATGTATTTGCAATACAAGAAACAAGAAAGTTTTAAGCTGCAAACACAACTAGCTGCTTTAAGTGACAGGGAATGATATTTCCAGTACCACATAGCAAGATGCTATGCAGAATGGTCAAGTTGCTATGAATTGCAAAGATAAAGAGCAGTTTATGTACAAATGAACCATTGCATCATGATCGAGGGAGAAAATTCAGTCTGTTAATGTGTAACACAGGCTTTGACCATTAGATTGATCAATCAACTGAACAATCAACAATCAATTGAACAATCAACAGAGTGATCAATAAAGATTGATGTTACCATAACTAGACCTACCTCGACATTTCATGGCATACTTTCCAAACTTGATACGCTTCCCACACTGAAATGAAAATAAGGTCATTTGGAAGTCAGAACTTGTGTCAATGTCATGTTACGCTATAAATATAATTAAATTAATAGACAAAGCCACTTTGTGTCGATGTCTCCTAACATCTAAAGAAACACCAAAAGTTTATTTTTCTTACCTTGAAGGACCTATGTATTGTGCTTCAATCACATCAAAATTCAGTCTAACGGTAGCAAATTAATACTGGGAATTGCACAGCTTCTTTTCAGCTTACGGAACACAGTACCAAGCAAACACAGCATTAAAACAAATGAAACAAGAATGCTCTGCATATTTCAATGATAACACTTTCTCTTTAAACAAATCAACTGACATTATTTTTTGTGCTAGATCGTATGAAACATCATTTGTGAATTGCATATGGAAACCTTCATAACATCTGGACTAGATATCTGACTTACTGGGAAGCATGTTTCTGGTTTGATCACTGTCTTGGTAGAGAAGTCATGCTGTCTGGGTCCCTTAGACCTGCTGATTGGACTCTTGGATGGAACAACGTTCTCCTCCTGTTGTCGTCCAGCTTTCAGGGCATTTTGATAGGATGGGTTAGCCTCCCAGAATGCATCATTTGTCTCAACAATACCTGGAGGTCATAAAATAGATACCAAGCATTAAGTAGAATGGTGATGATGACATCTAGTGTTACACTTTGAAATTTAATGCACACTTCAGAAATTAGAAGATTAAAGTACTTGCAAAACAATACAAATGGTTAACAGAAAAAAATGGTAAAATTCCTACTGTTGCAATCCCCTCTAGCCTTCCACCCCCCCCCTTTCCACAGACACACAAGAAAGATTATTGTCAGATGATTGTCCACCAAGTTATCATGTGTTTTGGTTATTGTTGTCTACTTGCAAAAAGACGAAACTGCCAGTTTTTCACCCTACTGGCAATCCAGTCTGGTATTTAGCCAGTAATAGCCGAGTTTTGAGACACACACATACTATTCTGAGGACAAGGAGGATGGCATCCAGCACTTGTACAGCTATAGAATTGATTAGTAGCAGATGTACCTAGGCCCAATGAACTTTACATATGACATTAGCAGCAGGGAACATTACTATCATGAGCAGATTAGGTTAATTACCAGCTTGCTGCTCGTTAAGGGCCTGAAGGAATGCTTCTTAAGCTCTGCTCGTACAGCACAGTGCATAAGCTTTCAGAGTTTCAGAGCTGATGGTAGTGGGTAATTCAAGTTGGTTATGTTATCTTAGTAATTAAATGCAACCAGCTGCTTCCAAGTTGTTAGTACTTAACAACTAGAGCACCAATGGTGCAGAAGCTCATACCTATTCGAGCTTAAAAATGTAGGGCCCACAAAACTTTATGGCCCACCAAAATTCAGATTCCACCAATTTTGGGCCCATGAGGCCAAACAGTTTAGGTTCAAAGACAATTTTGAGTTCCCACCCTGTTCCCCCTCCATAAACAAGGCGGTTCTCAAACCTCTAGTCTCGCCTAGTCAGCGACAGTGTGTTAGAGTTAATACCAAAAATAATCCTGGCTATGCTACTGCCCTCTCCCTAAAATTTCTGAAAAGGTTGAGGGGTTCTTAGCATGGGCTTCCAGAGTGAAAATCGGTTAGAAGGATGGGGAGGGCAAATGTGCAAATGACTATGCCAAACCATTATCTAACAAATTGTCCACAAAACACTGCTACATCATCAGAAAATACACTTCCCAATAATATATATAGTACCAGCTTGCATCTAAGGACTCTTAATTATTCAAAATTTTCACAAAATTACACCCCTAG